>JAODAL010006090.1:0-137016 GCA_025379985.1 Phyllomedusa bahiana
AGACATGAGGCTGAAACAGGAAACGCTGTTCTATGTAAAACGAGGTCATGTGATTTTTCCAGCCAATCGCAACCATACACATCCCAGTCATGACGTCGCACACACATCTCACCCTGCTCTATTCTGTAATCTGATTTGCTGGCCGCCAAAATTACAGGAAGCGCCAAAAAGGCGCGATCTTAATAGATGATGCACAGATTTTAACCTTAATTATCGCATGATCTGGAAATTTCGATCACCATAAAAACCTTGCCGATTTCAACTTTGTCGATAAAAATCGCTCAACACTAATCTCTATGTACCTCATCATCACGTTCAGGAGCTAATCATATCATTAGAAGAGTCATCTATGGTCAGTGGGAATATACAATCGAAAATGTATTTATAATTCTGCCCAATCGTTTTATGTTCATACCAAGATCCAGTCAATCAGAACGATAGACATAACATTACCACAGCTAACTTTGATCTAGAGAAGGGTAAAAAGGCCAAGTCGAGTACAGCCTAACTTTCTTTGAGAAGGGGAAATTCTTCCTTGATCCCGTTCTGACAACTGGACAGTTCCCTAGATCAACATCGGATTGTGTTTTTAAAGCCACTAACCCTGGAAATGCTCCAAATCTCTGAGTTTATGTCTCATTAGTTTTAAAGGTCACAAAACCAAGAAAACAAAGCATAAACTGTAAACTGTGAGACAAGCTGTTCATATCCTTTACATGTATGGACGTATATGGTTTGCCGGTTATACAGCATAGACTGCAAGTAATATACTGTATATCTCTAATATCAACCACAATGAACTGGTTTATCTGAATCACAGGACTACGTACATCACTGGCAGCACCCCAAATACTGAATACCTTACTTGCAAGAATGAGAGCTAATGACCAAAGTACATACAAATGCCAAAACAGGTATACTAGCGAAATATGGAAGCTCCACGTCTGAGTCTGGTATTGCAGCTCAGCTCTGGTGAAGTGAATAGAGTTGAACTTCAATTCATGACAAAACTCATGTATTGTGTTTCTGTTTTTAAAGAAAGTTACTATGTGTTCCTAATCCTTAAAATGCTTTCTATAGACAGCTCACTTTTTCATTTCTTTGGACCCATTGATCATAAACCACTGAACGATGGTTGGTCATAATTTTTTGGCACCCTTCAAAAGCCATAACTTCTTTGTTTTTCTATCTATATAAAACATATGAGGATTTGTTTTTTTTTGCAGGTCAAGAAGAACATTTTAACTGTACCACTGACTGTAGCATATAATGTACTGGGAAACAGAAAAAAAATTCTAGGTGGGATTAAATTCTGAAAAAAACATACTTGCACCATTTTTGTGTTTACGATGTTCCCTCTTTTCTGTAAATGATGTGTTATCTGTATTCTGTAGGTCGTTACAATTCCGGTGATCCCAAATATGTAGGGTTTTCCTTATGTTTTAGTACTTAAAAAAAAAAAAAAAGTAGTTAAAAAGTAGTTAAAAAAAAATCCCTATTTTTTTTTACTTTGTGCTGGAGCGTCATTTTCTGCAAACAAACAACTTTTTTGTTTTTCCACCTTTTGACCTGAGTGAGAGCTCAGTTTTATGTGATAAAGTGTAGTTTTATTGGTAATATTTTGGGATACATGTGATTTTTTTGATCATTTTTATTAAAATTTTGGGGATGTAATGACAAACCCCCCACAATTTTGGCATTGGAATTTGTTTTCCTCTACTTCTACTAAAAGTTACTATGTGACTTTTAAAAAAAAAAATATATTTGTAGAATGGCAAAACTTTTATGAACTTTTTTTTTTATTTTTTCACTTCTACTTGTAGTCCCCCTAAGGTACTTGACCATTAGGAGGCTCAATCATTTATACACCCTTATGCATTATATAGAACGCAGAAGACATGCTAGCTATGGTAGTCTTCATTAGGCTTCCAGCTTCCATAGTAACTGGGTATCTGGTGTTCTCATTGTGGAGGGAGGTCGGGCGACGAAAAGGTGGGAGGGAGAAAAGGTGCGCGCCGCCGTTTATTTTAGATGAGGTGCCGCAACCTTTTAAATGTCAGTAAATCCTAACTTTTTAAGTTTGTCTTGAGTTGTCCTTTAAACTGTAGCTAAGACTGCTGATGACTTTGATATAAATTTCCTACAAAAAACATAAAACAGTTAGAAATTTTTAACATTTTTTTTAATGTTTTCAAGAACTGAACTGAGGTTGTTAGAGATGTTTTTGTCAATCAATGGTACATAAGAGTATAAAGAGAAAAGATGGCAATACACTTTAGACAGTTATTCCTCCCAAATCAACCAGAAACATTCATGATCAGTTTGCCAAAGATAATATTTTTAATCTACTGTGAATAGGGGAAGGAGCCACCATAGGATGGACCATGGAAACAATGAACCTTTTCCTCACTATTTGCCAGAAAGGAATTGTCAGAAGACCCCCATACACATTAGATATTGGCCCAAAGTGGTGCATTTAGATGACATTTATCTATTGTGTATGGCCACTTTAACTTTCAGATCTGAAGATGTATTCTACAAAGAACATCTTTAGAACATTGACTGAGATGACTTGTTCTCGATCATTCTTCTACCTATCGGATGTATGCTGTTGCTATGAATTCCGCTAGCTTGTTTTACAAAACACCAACTCTACAAATGTGCTTCCTCATAGAAACCAAAGACCAGTAAATGTTCCTCATACCGTCAGAGGCAAAACAACATAGACCAGAACTCTTTTTTTTTTTTTTTAACGTGTGAGAACCCCTTAAATAGATGAATAGATATTAATGTCCTTCTCATACTTTTCTTTATTGATCCCAGCCTTAGAAATCTAAAAATACTGAAGTCCAAAACTTTAGAGTTAAGACTTTTCACTGAAGTACAAGTCCAAAATAAGCATTTAATAAAAGACAAGAGCTGTTTACTGCAAGGGCACATACTTAGGGACTAATAGAGTCACAACATTATATTGGTGTCCTGGACTTTCAAAGAAGAAACCAACATTTGGCAAATATCCAAATCTCATGGATAGCTGAGGGACATTCAATGGCTTTTTTTTATGTTTTCTTGAAAATTTCAATATGCAAATAAACCAGGTAGGTGAGGAAGGATACAAGGTAGTCAAAGAGACGTTCTTTTCAGATCTTATAAAGTGGAAAATGATCAGTGGAGGTCCTCTGCTGCTTAACTTGAGGCATAAGGTAAAGCTTCTGGGTCGTAGTGCAAATAATGACATGGGGCCCTCAGTTACCTCGTGCCAATGCAGAGTTTCCAAAAACTCTTGTAAAAGTCCTTAAAAGATCAGAATTAAAGACTTGATGACAATGTGCCCCTGGCTCAAGAGTCTGAGACAGTAAGAGATGACAACTGCACTAGAACCATGAGCTGCAACTGTTACATTAAGGGTATGTTCACACGGCATAATTGCAGTGTGTACAATAGGCGCCGCAATACGCCGTGTGTTTTGCGAGTTGTGCTGATCAGCGTGTACCCCCAAGCAGGGGGACATACCCAGGGCCCCAATTGACATGCATTGTTCGCTACATGTAATTGCCACGAGCAATTGACATGTCACTTATCTCCCTGTGCGTACAATATGATCTTATTGTACGTGTGGGGACACGCTGAAATCCATAACTCCTTGAAGCTTTGGATAACTGTAATTGCGGCACGATATAACCGCAATTCCCTCCCAAAAATAAGCCGGGGTTTTTAACATACCCTAAGTTTGTGCCTACAAGTGAGTCTTGCCAAATGTCGTGAACTTGGAAATTACTTTCTTGGAACCAGCAAGCTCATAGAGCCTCATTTGAGTAACTTGTTCCTGAGTTTGCAGGCAACAAATTAAGGGTAGAATTCTTGCTGCACCATCTTGTCATTGAGTTGGTCACCACCACACCTCTTGCAAACCCACCAAAAGGCAATGACAAGTGACTACCCTGCACACAAGAGGTTACCTACCACATTACCACACCTGTTTGACTCTGTGTTCAGGGTCATAGGGCAACAATTGTCCTAAAAAATGCCCCTAGAACTTCTATGGCCATATGACAACACAGCCAAGTTGATTGCCCGTAAGTTTTTCACTGAAAAACAATAATGCTTCGACATGCTGCGAATACCAAAGCATTACAGAAGCGGTAAAACAACCCTATTATGAAGTCCCCTAGTGGAACTAAACATATTAATTAAATAAAATACAAGACAATGAATTAAAAAGAACCAATTTTTTCCATAAACTTGATTTTATTTTGTAAAAATACACATATGTTATCGCTGAAATAGAAAGAATTGATATTATAATTATCATATTCATGTTATAACTAACATAATGCATAGTGAGCAACAAGAAAAACTTAAAAGAAAAAGAAATTTGCTTTAATCAATAATTTACCCTACAATAGGGTCTATACAAAGGCACGGCTCATGCCACAAAGAATAAGCCCACATACAGCTACATCAACAAAAAAATAAAGTAACTATTGAAATGTGTTATTATTACAGAAACTTAGCAAACTATAATAATAAATGATATATATTTGGAATTCCCATAATTAGTGATCCATAAAATAATTTGAAATACAAAATAAAAAAGGAAAAATTTTGTTTTTTATGAATCTATTTTAAATGAATCTATAAACTTTATGAACCTTAAAATGATGCCAGTGAAAAGTATAATTTATCCTGCAAATAACAAGCCCTTATATACCGTAACTACATCGACAGAAAAATAAAATAATTTATTGCTTTTTGAAGGCAGCTGCACAAAAGTAAAAACTTTCTGTGGTCCTTAATGCCAAAATAAGCTCCATCCTAAAGGGGGTAGAAGGATTTACACAAATTATTTATATGACCCCCTGTTTTTTGTTGGAGAGGTGGCCATTCAAGCATGGTCCTACATCATAAAGGTGTAGAAGTTATGGAAACATAAGAGATCACTTGTACAGGTGTTAGACGCCTACCAAAGAGACAGTTGTGAGGTATTGGACCATATTGGTTAAACAGAAGACTCTCTTTTTTTTTGGAATAACAATGGCACAATACTCTAAATGGTTTAGTTCACATATGTGGACACAGAAACTTGGAGGGTACAATATACTCTTTAAAAACTCTAACTTTAAAACCTCTATGGGCGACATGTATGAAAACTGTCTAGGTCTAAGACTTTCTTTGTTGCCCATAGAAACCACTCAGAGCTCATCTTTTATTTTCTGGAACATTATATGACATAAAAGCTGAGCTCTGATTGCTTGCTATGGGCAACATAGACAGTCTTACTACTAGGCAGTTTACATACATAAGACCCTATGGGCGATATGTATGTATGCGGCTGCACCAGTATTATGTTGTCCTTCCAGCCCAAAAACTGGCGCAGCCCTGTTCTCTAGATGTATGAGCAGACAAACTCCAAAATTAAGTGCATTATCGGGCACCCGCGGCACTTTGTAATGCGTCTGAGATCTGGGGGCGTTCTGGAGGCGTCGCACAACAACCGTATGATACTACATATTCTTGATGGGGGGGACGGCAAAAATGGGCGCATTACTGCTGGAACAGGTAGACCAAGTTATAAGTGGTTTACCTGAGCCTGAGTTGTTATAGTGGAGCTAGAATGCGCCAAATCTATGACCCGCAGTAGAACAGGTTCATACATTCTGGAACATTTTACACTGCTTTAAAGTTATTTAGAACTGGCCTCTTTGTGCCTAGATCATACACGTCGCCCTATATGTTTGGTGCTCGCCCCCGTGGTACATACTTGAATATTTCTACACAAGCATGGAAGGGGTTTCTTGACTGAAAGCAGTAAGACCATGTACAGGCAGTCTCCGGGTTCCATATATTATAAGGGCTGTAGGTTTGTGCTTGGGTTGAATTTGTATGTGAGTCAGAACAGGTATAATTAGGACGTGACACTTGTAGTTCCACAACTACAAGTGGCAACATTTCACAGAACACCTGTACTAATAATATGGGTGCTGATTGGTGCATGTGCTTAACATGTGCTGCTGTGCCATGCTGACACTTGTAGTTCCACAGCTGCTGTGAGACGTGGAACTACAATTGCTAGGATGCCACAGCAGCACGTGCTAAAGGACATAGCCTGTTGGGGTTCCCACTGATTGCTAGAACTGAGTCTCTTGGACCTTCTCCATCAACCTGTCTGCGGTGGGGGGTAGTTTTATGTATTGGTGGCCAAGCAAGCACAGTGATGCTTCATGAAAATGATTAAAGGAGTTTTCTCACCTTGTTGTTTCACAGAGCCATGGCCAGTTTCAGACTCACACTTCCTGACTAGGCTGTGGGTGGTTCTATAGCAGTGACTGACATAGCAGCTTTACTATTCCTAGCTATTCCTGTTACAGTGATATGACTTTTTGAGGTTTATAAAGTGTAGTACACAAGGCTACAGAGCTTTTAAGGGTGAAAGCTTCTTATTTAGTTAAGTAAACAAACTCCGTAGCTAGAGATAAGACTCAGGGAATGACTCCTCATGGTCGGATGGAAGCTTGGAACAATCAGATAAGAGAGAGCAGGGAGAAGTGGTCGGTAACCTGGAGAAGCTTGCTTAAAACCTTTATTTCCTTAACAAAGCAAAATCAAAACAGCAATTTATTTGGTAATAGTCTTTACCTTTTCCTACATGTTAAAAGCTAAGAATTGTGGTGAGAAAGCCTCTTTACGTGTGAGCAGCAGACAGTTCCCCACTGATCTAACATTTGTTATCTATCACATCGACAGGGGGATAAAAGTTGACAGCTTTCATACCATTTAAATAATAGCTCGCATTCTTCTTGTAGCAGCTTATGAAGATTTACTCTGAACAATGTGTATATTTTATGGATATTCCTTTAAGTCGCTGATGACTTTATAATGCACAACAGTTCTCCGCACAGTACAAGCAAGCGCTGTGAGAAACATCCCAGCATTTCTCTGTGTGGAAACTGAACCACTTCCAAGATTGCAGATTTTGCTTCATAATTTTCCTTTCATCTTTACCCGCAAGTTATTGGCCACATGTGTTATTTCCCACGGAAGTAAATATTCTGTCCAGGCACTTTTCATTAAGTCTGCTAATTGAACGCGGTTATGAAGATTATAAATGAATGACGTGCTGTAAATGTCTATAGCTTTCTTCATGGGTCAATAGATGTCCCAGGACAGTGGCCCTCAATCAGTGGCTCGGGAGCTGTCTGTGGCTTGTGACCTCCTGCAGTGTGGCTTGCCATAGGAGTCCTGAATTATGACCGTATGTACTAGTTATGTGGATGATATAATACTAGTGTCAAATTTCTCTCTGAAATATGTATCAGCAGATGTTTGCAAATTCCTGATTTCTTGTTTCTCCACATTTGTCTCTCCATTATTGAGTTTCCTATGGCTTCTGACCATTCTTCAAGGTTATATGTGTCTCACAAGGTGCAAAATATTGGGGACCTGTATGTTAAGACAATCAAATGCATATTCAGTGGTCCCTCAGGTAGGAGTGGATACAATATTCTCACCATACAATGCTCTTTCCTGTTACATCGTATCCCGAAACAACACTCACCATGCAATGTCCCAAACACTGCTGATCTGCGGCTCATGTGATTGATGGAAGGTTCCACTGATTATCATGAACATTTTACTTGTAAAACCTCTGTTTAAGTGCAGTGCATGCAGTGATTGGTGGTCTAGTAACACCTCTATACAGTGCAGTGCCGTACTACATGTCCTGTACTGCTCTTACATGTATTAGTGAAGTGCATGCAGTGATTGGCGGTCTAGTAGCGCCTCTATACAGTACAGTGTGGTACTACATATCCTGTACTGCTCTTACATGTATTAGTGAAGTGCATGCAGTGATTGGCGGCCTAGTAGCGCCTCTCTACAGTACAATGCCGTACTACATATCCTGTACTGCTATTACATGTATTAGTGAAGTGCATGCAGTGATTGGCGGTCTAGTAGCGCCTCTATACAGTACAGTGCCGTACTACATGTCCTGTACTGCTCTTACATGTTTTAGTGAGGTGCATGCAGTGATTGGAGTCTAGTAGCACTTCTCTAAAGTACAGTGCGGTACTACATGTCCTGTACTGCTCTTACATGTATTAGTGGGGTGACAGGCAGTGACTGGTGTCTATAGCGCTTCTCTACAGTACAATGTGATACTACATGTCCTGTACTGCTCTTACATGTATTAGGTAGGTGCATGCAGTGATTGGTGGTCTAGTAGCGCCTCTCTACAGTACAGTGTGGTACTACATGTCCTGTACTGCTCTTACATGTATTAGTGAGATGCATGCAGTGATTGGTGGTCTAGTAGCGTCTCTCTACAGTACAGTACGGTACTACATGTCCTGTACTGCTCTTACATGTATTAGTGAGGTGCATGCAGAGATTGGTGGTCTAGTAGCATCTCTCTACAGTACAGTACGGTACTACATGTCCTGTACTGCTCTTACATGTATTAGTGAGGTGCATGCAGTGATTGGTGGTCTATAGTGCTTCTCTACAGTACAGTATGATACTACATGTCCTGTACTGCTCTTACATGTATAAGTGCAGTGTATGCAGTGATTAACAGTCTAGTAGCACCTCTCTACAGTACAGTGCAATAGTACATGTCCTCTACTGCTCTTACATGTATTAGTGAGGTGCATGCAGTGATTGGGAGTCTAGTAGCACTTCTCTAAAGTACAGTGCGGTACTACATGTCCTGTACTGCTCTTACATGTATTAGTGAGGTGCATGCAGTGATTGGGAGTCTATAGTGCTTCTCTACAGTACAGTATGATACTACATGTCCTGTACTGCTCTTACATGTATTAGTGAGGTGCATGCAGTGATTGGTGGTCTAGTAGCGCCTCTCTACAGTACAGTGCGGTACTACATGTCCTGTACTGCTCTTACATGTATTAGTGCAGTAGATACAGTGATTGGTGGTCTATTAGCGCCTCTCTACAGTACAGTGTGGTACTACATGTCCTGTACTGCTCTTACATGTATTAGTGAGGTGCATGCAGTGATTGTAGGTCTAGTAGCGTCTCTCTACAGTACAGTGCAGTAGTACATGTCCTGTTCTGCTCTTACATGTATTAGTGCAGTAGATACAGTGATTGGTGGTCTAGTAGCGCCTCTCTACAGTACAGTGTGGTACTACATGTCCTGTACTGCTCTTACATGTATTAGTGTGGTGCATGCAGTGATTGACAGTCTAGTAGCGCCTCTCTACAGTACAGTCCGATACACTACATGTCCTGTACTGCTCTTACATGTATTAGTGAGGTGCATGCAGTGATTGGTGGTCTAGTAGCGCCTCGCTACAGTACAGTGCGGTACTACATGTCCTGTACTGCTGCATTGTTATACAAGCTGTACACTGACTACTTTACATTGTATCAAAGTGTTATATCTTCTGTGTTGTCCCATGAAAAGATATAACACAACAGGCAGTCAGCATCCAGTTAAATATGTATATAACATCTTCCTCTTTCATTGGCTAGGTGGCCACGTGATCTGTATAAATGCTGTCAAACCTCCTGCTAGCAGACCTGCAAAACTCATAGCCCCTCGTTCCCTCTAGCTCCTCTAAACATTTAACACACAAGGACTTGGCACTCTGTGAAGACTGAAGAAGTGGACTACCAGTCATATAGCAATTTTAATACAGTTCCATTCTCTTCCTGCACTGTAAAAAAAATCTATGGTCAAGTACACATTTGTTGTCATAAGAAAAAGGGATAAGCCGCTGCCTTATGCTGCACTTATCTACAGGTTAAACAAAGGATTCCATGTGCTAGTGTCCAACCTATGCCATTGTCCAAACCTTCTTCCCCTCCACAGCAGGAACTGCGGCCCAGTTGGACAGCCCTCACATACATTAATGTTGTAATATCCTATAAAAATTGGTGGCATTGACTGACAGTGGTCTAATACGGACAAGTGCCCATCAAGGCTTTTGTCCAGGGGCTTGTTCCATCCTCGATCCAGCCCTGAGCATATAAACACCCATTAAATGGTCCCCTGTTCCTCTGATTTAGCAGAAAGGCTTAAAATTTGTAAGTTTAATGTTTCATGAGACGTCTGAACCTTTTTTATTAATAAAAAGTGTCAATTAGTCTTCTCACTAAGGGCCACATGTATGAAACTGTTTTGGTCTAAAACTCTCTTTTTTCCCTATAGGTTTCTATGGGGAAAAAAGTGAGTTTTAGACCAAAACCGTTTCATACATGTGGCCCTTAGGGTCTTTGGCCATGCAGGTAATTTGTTTGAAGATATCTAACTAACTTCTGTTTTGTACTAGGTTATATAGTTCCACGAAAAACTGCATTCAGATTAGGAAACTCCCTTCCAACAGCCTTACAATTTCCCTAGTGAAAGTAGACCCTGATGCTTTCCAAACCACAGTAATCCTCCTATTTGGCAAATGGGTGTAAGGGAAACCCTTTTCATTTGTAGTGAAAAAACTCAGATATGTTATTGGTTCAGAGGTTACCCTATATATTTAGGTTTGTGATGATTGGGGCATGTTTCCATGCCAGCCCAATGCAGTATAACAGCCTGTCCATCCAAACTACAGCATATGTAATGCATTTTTGCTACCGTCACACTCTTACAGCTCTGTGAAGTAACAAATGAAGCCACTCAGATGTAATGAGAAGAGTGTTTCCAGGATAAACATGGAAAGGGCAAAACTGAAGCCAAAGCAAACATATTAAATCTCCTCTATGCATTCATCTTAAGTGCTCCACTCTCTACAGATAACACAATATAAGCTGTCCACTGGCTGCCTGCCCCAAGACATAGATCTTGTAGATATACCCCTCATAATGATATCTGCAGCTATGCTGGAGAACTAAACTGACATAACATAATCCTTTTCCAACATTATATGTCAAAAGATCACAATTTCTATTGCTTTTAATGGAAAAGAACCAAACTTAGTACCTTTCTGGGCTCATTCAGAGGGTCTTAGCTCCGAGGAAACTTCGTTGTGGCCTTCTAAAATAATTTATTGACATGAGACATCATACTACTGGATATGCTTTGAATTCAGCCTGGATGCAAACACAGGTTTTCTAAGACCAAAGGAGAACTGTGATAAAAGTTTTAAATTGCAAGACAATTTTTCCAGTACAGTATAATCAAAAACATAAGGGTGGAGTGTTACCGCAGTAGTGGAAATTAATGGCCATGAGCATGTGACAGCAATAGAGTTGATACATCACAACTTTAAAAACCTTGGATCACTAGAGATGCCCAGCGGTCAGCATGGTCTAAGGATACGGCAATGTTTGTTTTAAAAATTTTGGGAACCCCTTTTAAGAGCTTTACCTAGGGGGATAAAATGAGACTATACAGGGAAAAATGCCCCATATATATCATAACGGAAATACAGGATACCAAAGGGCAAGAAAGTCCCTCTCTATTGAACCTCCCAATGTATTATATAAAACTTTGCTTTTATTCTATGTAATTGGAATAATAACTACTAACAGAAAATATCATGCCTAAGAACACAATCTACAAACCCCTGCCAAAAGTATAGTCAACTATACAGGGCTACCTGAGGAGAGTAACAGGGATAGTGTCTAAAACACCTAGCTCACAAAGAAAATAGAAAACAACATATAAAGGCGCACACCCACCTAATAAACAAAAATGACATTATTTTATGCATATATAAATTCGTCCCAAGTTTTGTTATTGTGTTATTGAGATCACAAAAAAGACAAACGCTTAAAAACAATTAAAAAGTACCAAAAGTGACACATAAACAAGATCCTAACTCCTACTACAGATTGTAGAGGAGAAACACTGTACATCACCATATACATGTCAATAAAGTATGTCCACAATGAGATAATTAAAACATGATTATAATGTTTATATATATATATATATATATATAATATATATATAATATATAATATATATATATACACTCACCGGCCACTTTATTAGGTACACCTGTCCAACTGCTCGTTAACACTTAATTTCTAATCAGCCAATCACATGGCGGCAACTCAGGCATTTAGGCATGTAGACATGGTACAAGACAATCTCCTGCAGTTCAAACCGAGCATCAGTATGGGGAAGAAAGGTGATTTGAGTGCCTTTGAACGTGGCAAAGGTTGTTGGTGCCAAAAGGGCTGGTCTGAGTAAATTTTAGAAACTGCTGATCTCCTGGGATTTTCACGCACAACCATCTCTAGGGTTTACAGAGAATGGTCCGAAAAAGAAAAAACATCCAGTGAGCGGCAGTCCTGTGGGCGGAAATGCCTTGTTGATGCCAGAGGTCAAAGGAGAATGGCAGACTGGTTCGAGCTGATAGAAAGGCAACAGTGACTCAAATAGCCACCCGTTACAACCAAGTAGGCAGAAGAGCATCTCTGAACGCACAGTACGGCGAACTTTGAGGCAGATGGGCTACAGCAGCAGAAAACCACACCGGGTGCCACTCCTTTCAGCAAAGAACAGGAAACTGAGGCTCCAATTTGCCCAAGCTCATCGAAATTGGACAGTAGAAGATTGGAAAAACGTTGCCTGGTCTGATGAGTCTCGATTTCTGCTGCGACATTTTGGATGGTAGGGTCAGAATTTGGCGTTCAACAACATGAAAGCATGGATCCATCCTGCCTTGTATCAACGGTTCAGGCTTGGTGGTGGTGGTGTCATGGTGTGGGGAATATTTCTTGGCACTCTTTGGGCCCCTTGGTACCAATTGAGCATTGTTGCAACACCTTGTTGGAATCTATGCCACGAAGAATTGAGGCAGTTCTGAAGGCAAAATGGGTCCAACCCGTTACTAGCATGGTGTACCTAATAAAGTGGCCGGTGAGTGTATATATATATATATTGGGGGTTTTCAGCTCAGTGGTAGTCACGGTAAGTGCAAACATAGGTTTTGAGGTGCAAACATAAACAAAAATGTATTGTCTGGATGCCAACCAACAAAAGAACATGCTTACTTCAGCTTGTGAACAGAACCAGTTCAAACACAGTCCTTTCTTCTGGAATAACAGAAAATGTAAATAATGGAGCAGCCTCACCAGGTCAGTGGCACATGTTCCACAGCAAGCAGTTGGCAGCTTGACATCTCCTCAACACACTGAAGGCCCCAGCTATCTCAGACTGTCGCCCACTGAGCTCTGTCATCTGCCTCTTATCCGCCTGGTAAGGTCCGGACTAGAGTATGGGAGCAACCTTTCCCACCCAGCATCTCTGGCCACTCCATGAAGAACCGGACCACCATAACAATAAAGCAGCTCAGCAACATAACATTGCTGGCAACAGACTAGACGGTTTCTCATATCACCGAGGCCAGCCACCTGGTGATACATACCTCCCATCGACCACTCTACACTTTGGTCTCTTACAATATATATGTATATAATTTCTTAATAAAGTTTCATATTTTTTCAATATATTGTGATGATATTTTTGTTTTTTATTTCACTTGTTTTCCAATGGAGACTCATATATTGTGTACATAATATGTTAGGTTGTTTTGTATAAAAAAAATAACAACATGCTTTCTTCTTTTCTTTCATATTTTATTTAGATCTGGTTTTCCGAAATTTTTGGTTTTCCCTTGAAATGTTCAAAACACAAGTTGTTCCGAAGTAAGAAAACATTCTTTTATTAGTTCAAATCACTGATTCCTTGTATTGGGGACATTAATGTCATTCACCCTTCTCCTCTGTCAGCTGAATTTCAATGACACAGCTCTTCATTTCCGTGTCCTATCAGTGTTTGATGAGTATTTCCCCAAATGGTAATATAGCTGACAGACACATGAATTTAGTTTATACATGTCTAGAGCTACTAGATATGGAAAACACAGTAGTAATTATTATATTGGCGTTATAGGAATAATTATGGCCAGCTTCTATCTTCAGATGATATCGATTTACTGATGATGACACAAGCAGGGTTTGCTCCTTCCTTGGACTTGTCATCTGCCAGGAGCGGGGTGATCACTGTAACCTCTGCCGATCATAAGAAAATTCCCTTTTCTGCTGGCTCTACTTCTTTTGTTCCCAGAGACAACATAGCTAACCATTGGTGCTCCAAAAAGGGAACAGTTTAAACACCATTGCCACCTAATTCTAATAGTAGGCAGCAGTCACAGTGGCTAGAAAGGTTTCTGTGTGTAAGGTGCCAGACACAGGCAGGTATCCCTACTAGTGCATAGCGGATGTATGTGGATCTCAGGCCTACCGGTGTAGGGATTTGGGGATCTGTAGTGCACCGGCACTGAAGAATTAACCACAGAGACTTCTCAGCTTGAATTGTGCAGGCTTTACTTATGACACCAAAATTAATAGCAAGTTACACTTCATAGGTGTCACTTTAAGTACAGTACAATTGCTTCCCTGGCAATTCCTCTCTCTTCAACTCTGCAGCCTCCAACCTTCAAGTCAGTGACTCTAACTAAGGGCTTTTAGCTCTCCTTAGCATGCCTCCTGAAACAACATAGTCGGGTCTACAATATACATCTCAAGGTCCCTCAGTGGCCGCTCTCTCTGACTGTGGGTGCCAACTCACGTAAGGGCTACTAGAATGTCTGACTTTGCAGTGGCCACTCATACTCTTGGAATCACTGAAGCGCCCAAAATGGCTCAATTTCTCCGTGTTCCTTTATCTCTTTCACTTCTTGTCCCTCGGACAGTTTCCCGTTCTGTTCCTCATGACTCACTGTATTTGTCTTTCTATCTTTTCTTCCTCTCTCTTGTCTATTTGTCCTTACTCCTTTTCTCTCTCTCTCTGATTTTTCTTCCAGTGGATTGGGACAACCTGGTCTAGGACCATAGCTGTCTTGTAGCCAGGTAACTCGTCGCTGGATAACTGGAAACACACTTAACACAACTTATTGCTTTAACTCTCTCACTCTGATTGACTGCAGTTCATGGCAAGCTCCCATTATACCAGTGTAACCTGTAGCCCCTCTTAACCTCACACCAATTGGCTGCAGACTCAGCCATGCTTTCTCCCTCTGCCAGTCTTAAAGAAACCCCTGCACCCATTAAGGTGCTTAGTCATGTTAACCCTTCCTGAACCTATAAACACATTCATATATAACAATACACAATATACACTACCATTTGTAGGGGGTGTTCCAAAGTTGATTGATTTTAATGGACCTCAACTGTGTGTTGACGAAAAGAGAGAGAGGTTACAAAAAGCAATTTTCACTCTGCATGACTCATTGTCTTGTATAACACAGACAACCTATTGAAGGCTGCCCAAAATGATTGATTTTAATAGACCTCATCTCTTGACCAGAAAGGCGGGAGGTTACGAAGAACATTTGTGACTCTGGATGATTCCGCTTGTCCTGTATTGCACACACAACCTAATGGATGTTGTCAAAGGGATTGATTTGAATGGACATTGTGTGATAAAAAAATTTCCCGGTGGTGCTAAAAAACAAGGATTGTCCAAAGTGGAGAGTTTCATTAATTAAGACGCCAATCCATTAATGCTTAAAGGTGTATTAACGGTTTAACACTTTTTGGATTTATCATTTTTAAAACTTTTGGCATGCCACAGTGACACATCTTGATTGGTGAGATACTGGGTGCTAAGACCCTCATAATTACTAAACTAGAGAGGTAGAAGCACTCAGCTACATGCTGTGCCCCTTTTATTTCTGATATTCTCTCCTAGACTGTCCTTGGAGAGCCATAGAAAGGATTCATAGAAAGTTTGAGGTAAAGAAAGTCTTAGCAACCAGACTCACCCCAACCAATCAAAAAGTCTGTTACCTGTCATTATTACTAGTGATGAGCGATTGTGTCAACTATCGTTATCAATTCGATAGTCGATATCGGCAATTATCATGACGATTTCCGATAGTTGATAACGATTAATCGCCGATGACCATTAAAGTCTATGGGAGAGGAACAACACCTTCATTCTTACACCCAAACAGGGCTGGAGAAACTGGAATTAACATCCACAACAGTCAAATGGATACGTGCTACATCTTAGGCAAGACAATTAGGCAACAAGAGTCACAGAAAAAAACTGACAGACCATTCATTATACCTGTCTTGTACCACAGCCTGACCCTTAAACCTGCATGACTCACAAATTAAAAAGTGCCAGAAGGCAGTATTATTTGAACCATCATTTTACTTGAACTGGACATTGACTATCCCTGTCCCTGGAACGCAGCATGACCAAAAACCTGCCCTGACCCACAAAATTAAAAAGTGCCAGAAAAAGTAGTCTTTGAACCACCATTTTAGTTTCACGGACATTGACTATCCCTGTCCTGGAACGCAGCATGACCCTTAAACCTGCATGACCCCCAGATTAAAAAGTGCAGGAAAAAGGAGTCTTTCAACCACCATTTTAGTTTCACTGGACATAGACTATCCCTGTCCTGGGCCACAGCATGACCCCTAAACCTGCATGACCCACAAATTAAAATGTGCCGGAAAAAGGAGTCTTTCAACCACCATTTTAGTTGAACTGGACATTGACTATGCCTGTCCTGGACCGCAGCATGACCCCAAAACCCGCTTGACCCACAGATTAAAAAGTGCCAGAAAAAGGAGTCTTTCAACCACCATTTTAGTTGAACGGGGACATTGACTATACCTGTCCTGGGCCACAGCATGAGCCCCAAACTGCATGAACCCCCAGATTAAAAAGTGACGGAAAAAAGGAGTCTTTGAAACCCCAATTTTAGTTGAACAGGACATTGACTATGCCTGTCCTGGACCGCAGCATGACCCGGAAACCTGCATGACCCACAGATTAAAAAGTGCCGGAAGAAAGTAGTCTTTGAAGCAGTATTTTAGTGAAATGGACATTGACTATCCCTATCCTGTAACGCAGCATGACCCAAAAAACCCGCACAGGTGCCCTTATGGACCATCAGCAGAAAATTTCTTAAAAAGAAATAAACTATATTAAAAACTACTCGTTTTCCAATACTGCTGCTGCTAGAGCTACTTGCCATTCTACTGATAACATTGTTCCACCGTGACATTAGAATGTGAAGCAAACGAAACAGATGTCCCCAGTAGGTCAACAAGGCCTTTCTGAAAATCCTGCATTCTACTGTACTGTCAAGTGCGTTGAAGGTAATTACTGATCAAGGCGGGTGAGGCTGTAAACTGGATCACGCAGGTTCAGGTGGCAGGGCCGGACTTACAGTGGTGTGGTGAAAAAGCAAGGGCTGGCGTCCGTCATCTATTAACACGCAGGTTCAGCTAGCAGGTCCGAGTTACAGTGGGTGGGGTTTGAGAGCCCAGGCTGGCGTCCGTCAATCCATTAACACGGCAAAATTCCCTTTACGCAGCAACGAAAAAATTCGTGCTGAAGCAGAGTGTGGAAGCGGAAGTGTGAGCTAAGACCTCCAGCCTTCCTCAGTACACAATCAAGACCCGGGGTAGCGCTTGGGGATATTTCTGCCTCTATGAGAGCGTCTTGCCCCTCCGTAGAGTGCGGACCAATTGAGCTTCACTTGGAATGCTGGTGGTTGACGCTCCTGTTTCAACAGGGGCCCTTTTTCGGGCATTCTTTTTCTCGGTTTTACTCAATGTGTTGGAGGAAATTGTCTCTGTTCTTGGAGGGTGAGTGGTGCTCCATACCCCCATCCCTGAATAACCTACATTTGTTCAAGTCTTCCTGTACCTCCCTTGTACAATTCAAGGAATATTGTATCAGCTATTTTGTACATGCAAGTTTTTTAGTAGTTTAATTCTAGAAAACACAATTTTTAAAATAGGATGGAATCCCATTACATCTTTTTTCTCTTTTTTTTAATTATATTAAACGGGTTGTCTCACTACAGGGATTGCTAGCTATGTTAAAGATCTTGCAAAAACAAGTCATTTTGCAATATGTGTCTATTAACAGCGTCCTAACTATTCCTGTTTTTGAAAGCACCATGCTCCATAAATTTCAAAACATAACCCTTGCTCCACTGTTGAACAATTGTGAAGAGCAAATGTCTGTTAGAAACCACATTTTTTATAATAGGACCTGTAGGATAGCTGTATTTCACAGCAACATGCCCCCAAAAATTCAAAACATGACCCTTTGGCCACTCTTGACAATTGTGAAGAACAAATGTCTGTTAGAAACCACTTTTTTTTTTAAATAGGACCTGTAGTATAGCTGCATTTTCACAAGCAGCATAAACCCAAAAAATTATAAAAATGACTTCTCAGCCACTGAGAAAATTGTGAGGGAGAAATGCCACTTAGAAGCCACATTTCTGTTCCAAAGGACCTTGATTATAGCTGTTTATCACAGCACCATGACCCCAAAACCTTTGACAGTGCTACAAATTTTAAAGATGAAGTGATAATGGAAAAACGTTTTTTTTCATGAAACCTTGTACAATTGGTGTTCTTTACAGTCTCCTCACCGCAAAACCAGCAAACTGAACTTTTGGGAACTGAAAAATAAAAATTGCAGTAAGAAATGAAAATTTTAAAAAAAATGTTTTCAAGAGGACCATTTCTTTTTCAAAAAGGAATGTGAAGTAGACCGGCAACTAAGGGTTTGACCTCGCAATTGGGGCCACAACATCTTAAGAGATCCATGCCTGATTCATCTTGATGAAAGTCAAACGATCCACATTATCGGTGGAATGCCGGATGCGTTTGTCTGTAATGACTCCTCCAGCTGTGCTGAAGGTCCACTCAGATATGACGCTGGCTGCTGGGCAGGACAACACCTCTATGGCGTGGCGAGCGAGCTCGGGCCATTCCCCCCATTTTGGATACCCAAAAGTCATTGGGTCCGGAACATATCCAAAAACATTCGGTGTTGAGACCAGATAATCGTGCACCATGATCTTAAGCCGGGTCTCTGTGTCTTGTATGTGTGCCCTGCATTACATGCGTTGGTGAGGTGGTAAATAAGGATTGCCAGAGGTCACCCATTAGGCTTCTTCCACAATGCCTGCTGCTGCTGCGACTACTTGGCACTCTACTGCTGTCACGTTTGCGACGTTGTTTCCAAACCGTGACATTTGAAGAACGCGAAGCAGACGCAACAGATGTCTCCAGTTGATCAATCAGCACGGTCTCCAATTCCTGCATTTTACTTCCTATTTGGGAGGGTGGACGGAAAGTGGTGAGTTTTGCCTTGTACCGGGGATCGAGGAGGGTGGCCACCCAGTAACTGTTGTTCAGTTTTATGGCCTTAATGCGAGGAGCATGTTGGAGGAAATGGAGCATCCAAGCACTCATGTGAGAGATGGAGCCTTGATTTCCCAAGCCTCTGGGTCGAGAGGACTAGGAAACTGATCTTCCTCATCTTCCTCTTCCGCCTCAAATCTGTGCCAACATCATTCCAAGGCAGGTACATCGATGTCCAGGAATACCTCCTCCTCCACTTCCTCCGCTTCAACTTCAACACAGCCCTGACTTGCCTCAGATACTGTACCCTAAAAGCTGAGGCGCCACCTTGCACTAGCCCTGGATCCCGAACCACTGCCTAATGAAGACCAATAAAGTTGTGAAACTGTCGGGGCTTCTGGATTCGACGGAGAGAAAGGCTCTGTGTCCGCACCTGTGCCCGTCTCCTCTTCCGTCGCTGGTGGGACCTGCTGTTTCAGAGTGTCCAACTATCGTTCCAGAACTAAGATCACCACATTGCTCATGCTGAGAAGGGCATTGTCCGCACTGACCATTTTGGTGGCTTCTTCAAAACTGGCAAGGATTGTGCAGAGCTCTTTCACCTGCCTACACTCTCGGTGGCTAAACCCCCCTGATGTCCGCACTGCTGCTTGTCAGGCCATGTGTCACTTCGTACTGCGTATTGGCATTGCGCTGCTGGGCCCCAATCGCCGGAGCATGTGGAGGTGGAATTCCAGCGTGTTGCCACGTCCACAATGAGACGGTTGATAGGGAGGCCGAGCTGACGCTGCAACGCAGCCAGGCGGGATGAAGCAGGGTGCGACTGGCAGAAGTGTGAGCTCACACCTCGAGCCTTCCTCAGCAGGCAGTCCAGACCCGGGGAGTGCTTTCGAAATTTCTGGACGAGTTGTGGGTGGGCACGCGAGTTGACATTTAGGCTGCATTCGCTTCATGTTGGACGGATGCTGACGATGATGATGACGACATTTGTGGCCGTGACTGGGAGGACGAGGAGGTAAGACTGCTGGAAAGCAGGTTTCATTAAAACCCCTGAAGAAGAGATTGGCGACGCTGTTTGTTACTGAGATTCACAGGGCACCGACCCAGCGATGACAGGCCTGACGGTCCTGCAACCGAAGATCCGCTGGCTTGCATGTTGTCGCCAGCACTGGAAGGAGCCCCTTCTCTCGTACCTCTACCTCCATGTCCTACACCCCTCTTTGCTCGCTTACCACCTGCATGTCGCTCCATGTTCAGAAAGATATAAATTTAAAAAGGTATAGAAGAGTTTTTGACAGTCTCTTATTGAAAGACGCCAAATCACAGCTATTCTTAAATCCCTCTAATTTCCAACAGTCAACTAGGATTAGAAACAGAATTGTTTCTATCGAATACCTGTGAAATGCATTCTGGTGGAAGAACCGTAAGACAAAATCAACAGTGTTCTTCCTTCAGTCCCGGGATTTACAACTCCCAGTTGGAAATAGGAATTGATAGTTTTTCAACAAACTATCATACAAGTGCGGTATCTGCCCCAAACTGAATTCACCGAGCGCAATAAAACTATTCAAAAGTTACACGGATGAGAAATAGCATTTTTTGCAGCAATGACAAACGAGAACAATTACTAGAAAATTTTTCTATCAAAATTGCCGTACAACGTGGCTATTTGAAAACAACTGGGGCCGAACCACGTTTAATACAGCTATTTAAAAGTTATACGGATAAAAAAGGTGTTTTTTGCACCAAGTAAATACACCAACAGTAAATTAAAAAAATTTCTGTATCCAAATTTAAATACAAGGTGGCTCTTTTGAACAAAACTGGGCGCACCAAAGTGCAGTACAGCTATTTAAAAGTTACACGGAATAAGAAAAGGTGGTTTTGCACAATGAAATACCCCCAACAAATTACTTTAAAAATTTCTGTAATTTCCCAAAATTTAAGTACAAGGTGGCTCTTTGAACAAAACTGGGGCGCATTAAAGTGCAATACAGCTAATTTTAAAAGTTATAAAGGATAAAAAAGGTTGGTTTTTTTCACCAATTAAATACACCCAAAAGTTACTAGAAAATTTCTGTATCCAAATTTAAGTACAAGGTGGCTCTTTTAACAAAATTGGGGCGCACCATACTGCAATACAGCTATTAAAAAGTTATAAGGATAATACAAGGTGGTTTTTGCACCAATGAAATACACTACAGTTACTAGAAAATTTCTGTATCCAAATTTAAGTACAAGGTGGCTCTTTTGAACAAAACTGGGCCCCAACCAAAGTGCAATACAGCTATTAAAAGTTATACGGATAACAAAAGGTGGTTTTTGCACCAATGAAATACACCAACAGTTTGTAGAAAATTTCTGTATCCAAATTTAAGTACAAGGTGGATCTTTTAACAAAACTGAGCATCACCAAATTTAAGTACAGCTATTTAAAAGTTATACGGATAACAAACGGTGGTTTTTGCACCAATGAAATACACCAACAGTTACTAGAAAATTTCTGTATCCCAAATTTAAGTATAAGGTGGCTCTTTGAACAAAACTGGGGCGCACCAAAGTGTAATACAGCAATTAAAAGTTAAAGGGATAAGAAAAGGTGGTTTTTGCACTAATTAAATACACCAACAGTTACTAGAAAAATTCTGTATCCAAATTTAAGTAGAAGGTGGCTCTTTGAACAAAACTGGGACGCACAAAATAAAAACAATTTCACATCAGGTGCGAGGGGTGCTGGCCAAAAAGTGGTAAAAAATGCCATTTCAATGCAGGTTCAAAGCTGAGTCTGGGCTGCACAATATACACACTCCTTTCCAAAGCCGGTCTGTCTGTCCATCCGCCCCCCCGCCACCCCTGCGGCTGGACAGGGCTAGATGCTTCTTTAAAAGTATCTAACTAAATAAGAACTGAAATTCTCGAATCTACCTATATTCTAATGTTCCCAGCTAAAAGCATAGTTGTCTTTTATGAATAAAAGAGAAAACTGTGTCTCTGAGCTGAGCTATATTGAGAGACACGCAGCACACGTCCTTTCTCTATTGTTAGAAAACTGAAAGACTGATCTGAACAGGAAACACCAGATCTATGCAAAAAGAGGTCATGTGATTTTTCCAGCCAATGAAACCATACACATCACAGTCATGACGTCGCACACCCAGGGTCACCCTGCTCTATGCTCTAAGCTGATTTGCGGCCGCCAAAATGACAGGAAGCGCCGAAAATGGCGCGATAGTATAGATTATCTGTCAGATTTTCACCTAAAATATCGCGTGATCGGAAATTTCCGATCAGCCTAAAAATCATGCTGATTTCAACTTTGTCGATTATAATCGCTCATCCCTAATTATGACATGTCAAAAGTTTTTTTTTTTTTTTTTAAATGTATCCTTTAATAATTCAACGAAAGATTTGGGATCAGCACAAAGACGTGAGAGGTTTAAGAGCAGTCAGTTTCGTCTAAAACATCCATCTTTTTATTGTAAACTTCTTTAAAATTCACAGCATCTTGGCTAAACAAAGCGTAGGCCCATCGTCTCAGGGGATCGGCTCATTGAATGACAACTGGGACATGGGTCGATAGACAATTGCAAACCCCTGGTAATTAACTTACCTGGTCACCTAAGGGATACAAGCATTTAGTCTATACTCTGGAGTCAGTTTTCTGGCCGACCGGGGGGGGCCCTTCTGGGATGTTGGGCTTGACCCCTGCATCCCTCTAGCCAGGCCCCCCGGCCCTCAGGAATTTTTGTCAAAATAGGGTAATTACTCCCCTTTTTAAACTTCTTTCATTATTTTAGCCACTGAATATTGTTGACACATAATTTTTTTTGCATTTGATAAAGAATTTTTCCAACAATCAAGGGGCTCATCAAGGGGCACGTTTTTCACCACTCTCGCCAATTTTTATAGGGCAATAGGGGAAGAAAAATTTTTATTTAATGATGATCTCCCTTTGTCAAGCATATATGGGGTACCCAAATTTTATGGGACGACTATATTTTTAGGGTAGGAAATGTTGAATCATAGAAAATTTTGTTAAGTATATAAAAATAATAACATAATTTGAAATTTACCTACCAACAACGGACCCAGAGTTAAGTTTATTTGGATGTCACGTTGACTGAAAGAAGGAAAACACCATACGGTCACTCCATACGTAAAAAGTATTATAAAATTCTATCTTAAGGGCAGATCATGTCATCCCCCCCCACGTTATTCAAAATTTTTGCCGGTGGGAACCATCAGAAAAAAACAAAAATTGTACATAATGATGAATTTTTAAACCAAAAAAAAAGCTTGAAAAGTAGGCTAATCAGAAGGATAAAAATCGAAAGTTGGATAAACCATAGTAAAAGTAGACAATATAAAAAGATCGGATTTATTTCTTAAAAAAAAAAGGGCAAAGTCCCAACAATAAGCCAACACTTTTCCCCATTAAGCCGTCCCAAACAGGGCAAATTGTGAATAAAAGTGAAAAAAACTCTTCCATATTATATTTAACAAACAAAAAAAAATATAACAACATAAAATCCAATATACATCACGCAAGGCCCCAAAAAGGGGTCAGTGTTTCCCCAAGCTTTTTTTTTATCTAATATTAATATACAAAAACTTGGCTCATGCCACTGGTTGTTAGGACGACTAACAAATGGTTACTTGCAAGTACATCACTAAAACCCCCCACGTTTTCCTCCCTTTAGTAACAACAAAAACTTTAAAATTAAAAGCTTCATAAATTGTAACACAAAAATTTGTTATATATTTAATTAATTTGGGGTAGTGTAAAGAGCAATATTGGGTTGTACCCCAGGCCTCTTAAAACTCGTTTTTCGTAGACTATACTGATATAGGTAAGACATCTTTTAAATTTTCTGCGGTATCCAAACTTTTTTCCCTTTAAAACCAAAATAAAGACCTCTATCGGTTGTAGGCATAAAAAAGTCAGAAATTCAGAAAACAGGGGAACTGCACAAGAAGCCTTTACACGAAAGGCGGGTTTTTTTTAATTTAGTTTACATGCATTCCTAAGGGATAATGTACGCCAGGACACCAATATCACTATTATACCGACAAAAGGGTTTAACACAGTCTTTATACGTCTTTTCATTTCATAATTTGAAATTGGAAAAGGTTTCAGGTTTTTTTCTTAATTATGTCTGTCTCTTAAATTTTTTAGTGGTGAGCTTACTCACCATGAGTAAGGTCACTGACCTAAAACCCTTTGGGTCAAGCCACCTACCGTCTACCCCCCCACTCTAGGGTCTCCTTTCTCCTACGTTTTTGTTTAGCCAAGATCTGTGAATTTTAAAGAAGTTTACAATAAAAAAGGAGTTTTTTAGACGAAACCACTGCTCTTAAACCTCTCATGTCTTTGTGCGTTTCCCAAAAACTTTTGTTGAATTTTTACATGGAGGGATAGCATCCACGATCGAGCACAACCTGGAGAGTTTGGGCTTTCCCCACGGGGGATCAGGGACTGCCACTATCCCTTTGAACTTATTGATTATTGCACGCTTTCATCTGGAATTCTCCCTTTTCATATAACCACCCTATCCAACACTTTAAAATTTAAACATATTACCACAACCGTTTATAACAAAAAAGGATAACGGGGATGGTATTGCAGCTGACAGCGTGGAGTATAACGCCCGTAGATTAAATAGAGCAGGGGGGATATTTTTAGACAGGAAAGACCAGGGGTGGTGACGGAAAAAGACGCAGACATAGGAAACCCCTTTCGTGTTTTGGAATTGTTTACTAGTAAAGGAAACAAACGGGTGGGCATGACTATTTTACAAAATACATTGAACAAAAAATGTACCAGGGGATTAAGATTGAAAAAAGTTCCAACACAGATACCCGGGGATTTCCTGAAAGGGGGCAGGATATTCTACAAAATGCCCATAAATTATATCTCATAGTGGAACAAGAAGAAATAAAAGGGCAAACATTAAGGAGACATTGTTGCAAGTAAGCAGGAATTTGACAAATATGAAAAAATGAACAAACAGACGCTCACCTCAAGATTGAATAATCTGTGCGTAATTAAAATCTGTATTATACAAACAAAAAAAATTAAAAAGAGATTCCCAAATTATGTGGAGAAAAAGGGGTATACAATTGGGATCACAAAGATCAAATCCCAGATCTATTCTGAGAATGGTCGAGGGAAATAAACACACCGTACAGGGGAAGAGAAGCTTTTCTGGTGGAGACTATGTTATCGTACGCCCTGACTTCCATAATTCTCAAACAATCCATCAGAACTTTATACCACAATATCGCCACGTAATTGGAGGGGCATACGAGGAAAGAGATACAGGAATTTCGGAATCCCGGGTCATAATCAGACTATGCTAGTTTCTTTTTTTACATAACCACTCAAAAAAAAGGACGCACAGCAGGGGCGGAAGCACCAGGGCACAGGACGGGGCACAACGGGAAACCCTTGGGCATTCGCCAAATAGAACTTTTTTCACCGTTTTTTAAATTTATCCAGCCCAAAATTAAATTTCCCCCCCAGGGGTTAAAAAAACCGTATTACCAAGGGATTAGGCTTTTTGCCCATCCAGAATTCCAAATTTATGACACACAAAAAAAAAGAGTTTAAAAATTGCTTAGGAATATACAAAAAAAAAACCCCTTTGTGGGGAAAATTTATAAGGAGATCAACCCACAAATGTCATGCAACATTTTTCAATCAAAAAGTACATGAGAGTACATTAAACCCGCATACCTGAATTTTGGGAATTATAGCACCACACAGTTGCACAATTTGAAGTGAAGCTTTTTTAAAATCAAACCAACATATAGAACAGGTAAAGATTCAGGCAACGAAATGAAAATTTTTTTCCATTTCTTTCATGAATACCAAATATGGATTTCTTCGGACCGATCGAGGAGGAATAATTGAACTGCATGAGAGAGTAGTCCCAAAAGGGAATCTCATACAGTCAAATTTTTAAAAGTCAGGAGTTGGAAGCCCGAAATGGCTTTTTAGGAAAATGATAGACGGTATACGCCAACAGACAAAGGTTTGGGGGGTTGCCTCCTAGATGCGGACCTATATAGGAGGGAAATGATTAAAATGCTAGAAATACACCCAATACAAACGATTACCACACAACCCCATTGAAAAAAAATAAGAAGGGTTTACAAACAGTATTAAATCAGGGAAATTGCACAGGGTATTCTCTCACAAGATTTTGTTTGAAAAAGCGTTTTTTCAACCCCCGGTTAAAACCACCATTAAACATCCCTTTCCCCCCAAAGTGCAAAAGGGAAAGGTTTTCCCCCCCTCCCTTTTCCCGGCCCATCGTCTCGGGCATCGGCTATTGAAAGACAACTGGGACGATGGGTCGATAGACAATTGAAAGGCCCCCTTGTAATTAACTTACCTGGCACCAAAGGGGATACTAACTTTAGCTATACCCGGGGAGTCATTTTCCCTGGCCAAACCGGGGGCCCTTTTGGGCTGTCGGTGAGTTTTTGGGCTTGTACCCCTGCATCCCTCATAGCCAGGCCCCCCCGGGCCCCTACGGGAAAATTTTTTGTCAAAATAAGGGTTTAATTACTCCCCCCGGGCTAAATCTTCTTTCATTTTTTTAGCCACTAAAATATTTGTTGACACAAAATTTTTTTTTGCATTTGATAAAGAATTTTTCCTACAATAAAAGGGGGCGCTAAAGGGGGCACGTTTTTTCCCCCATCTCCCCGCCAATATTTTTATGGCAAAATGGGAAAAAAAATTTTTTTATTTAATGATGATCACCCCCTTTGTCAACCCATATAGGGGGGGACCCCCAAGATTTACGACGACTTATTTTTTTAGGGTTGGGAAATGCTGAATCTTTAAAAAAAATTTTGTTAAGTATATAAAATAGAAATAACATAAATTTTGAAATTTACCTCCCAAACACAAACCCCCAGAGTAAAATTTTTTTGGATGTCACGTTGACTGGAAGAAAGGCAACAAAATTAAGTCCAAAAATTTTAAAAGTATGTATAAAAATTTTTCTATTTAAAAGGGCGGGTCATGTAAACCCCCCACTTATTCAGTTTTTTGCCGGTGGGTAAAACTCATCAATAAAACAAAAATTGTACGATCAATATTTTTTTTTAAAACCAAAAAAAAACCTTGAAAAGAAAGGTTTAATGCAAGAGGATAAAAACTGAAATGTTGGATAAAGCCATAGTAAAAAGTAGACAATTTTTAAAAGGCGGATTTATTTTTTAAAAAAAAAAAGGGGCAATAGCCCCCAACAATAATGCCACCCACTTTTTCCCCCACCAGTTATGGGCCGAAAATACAGGAAAATTTGTAATATAAAAAAAACATTTTCCCGATTTTATATTTTAAACAAAAAAAAAAAAAAATTAAATTAAAAACCTAAAATCCGATATCCCTAAACGCAAGGCCCCCCACAAATTGGATCAATGTTTCCCCAACTTATTTTTTTTTCAAATTTTTTTTAAAAATAAAAAAAAAATTTGGGCTCAGTCCCCCGGGTTTTTTAGGGAAAGCGGACATAACATTTTGCGTTACTTGCAAGTACATCACAAAAACCACCACGTTTACCCCCCTTAAAATAACAAAAAAAAACTTTAAAAAAAAAGCTTCAAAAATTTGTAAAAACCAATTCTTATATTTTTAATTTAAATTTGGGTAAACTGTGAAAGACCCAATATTTTTTTGAACCACAGGACCTTTTAAAAAACTTTTTTTTCGTAGCCCATATACCCTGATATGGGTTTAAGCCCGATCTTTTAAATTTTTCTGCGGTATCCAAACATTTTAAACCTTAAAACATAAAAAATTGAAACGAGCCTCTATGGGTTGTACAAGAGAAAGTCATAATTAGTAAGGGGTTTGAGATCTGCACCCCCCGGGGGGCGTGGTGGTTTTTTAAATTTTAGTTTGCACGATTCCTAAGGGGATGAATGTACGCCAGGACATCCAATATCACAAATTAGGACCGACTAAAGGGTTTAAACATCTGTCTTTTAGTACGTCTTTTCTATTTGCAAAATTTTTAAAAAGGGAAATTTAAATTTTTGGGGGGGGGGGGGGGGGGGGGGGGGGGGTGTTTTTTAATTTATTCTTTTCCTACTTAAAGTTATGTGGGAGCTTGACGTCCCCCCGGGATTTAAAGGGTCACGTGACCTGAAACCCCGCGGTCAAGCCACCACCGTCTCCCCCCCACTCTAGGGTCCCCTTTGCTCCACGCTTTGTTTAAACCAAGATGCTGTTAATTTTTTTAAAAAATTTACAATAAAAAGATGGATGTTTTTTGACAAACCGAAGCTCTTAAACCTCTCACTTTTCCCCCCCCCCTTTTTGCTGATCCCAAAACTTTCGTTGAATCTTTACATGGACGGATAGCAACCAGGATCGGGCCCAGACCTGTAGAGGAGATTGGCGTTCCACGTGGGGATCAGGTTTAGCTTTCCACTATACCCCTTTAAAATTATTGAATTTTTATCCTTTAAAAAATAGTTTAAAAGGGGTTTTCCAATACAAAATATTTATCATCTATTCACCGTTCCAATGGGAACCTAACAGATTGCTCAGAAGGGGATCCCTAAGTGCATTGCTGTTTCCATCACTCCCATAGAGTATAAAAGGAGCAGCAGTACTAATGCTTTACAACGCTTTTTCCCCTTTTTTCAATTTCCCTTTCGGCCGAAAAGGAGCAAAAGAAAACTTTGGTAAAACCCAAACAACTGAATTAAAAAAAATGAATGATGAAAGGGCATGAAGAATAAGAATTTTTGATGAATAAACCCTTTTAATTAATTTGTTTCAAAGCATTCCCAAAACTAAACTTTTGACCCTCCAGTTTTAGAAACTTTTTCATATTAGGCCCGGGTTTTAACACGGCTTAAATTTAAGCCGTATTTGCGGGAAAGGATCCCGCCCGCAATACGGCTTGGGAAAAAGTGGGGGGGCCGGGGGCGCGGCGGGGGGGGCCCGCCCGCCGGCCCCAAAAGAAAAAATGTATTTTTTACGGCGGGTAAGCGCCGTAAATAATTGCAAATTTAAATTTCTTTCCCCCCCCGGGGGATTCCCGAGCGGGGAGGAACGGGCGGAATCCCATAGTTCCCTATGAAACTGTTTGGTTACCCCTAGTTTTCTGGGACGGATTTTTGGGGCCGTACTGCAGCGCAAAAACGGCCGCATTTCGGCTCCAATCAGTCCCCCAAAAAAAGCCGTGTGAACGAGGCCCCTTTGTTATACCAACACTCCCGCAATTTTTCTTAAAGGGGAATACAATTTTGTTGAAAATTAAAAAAAAAGGGGCACTTAGCTTCATACCCAAAAGGGAAAGTTCACACGGCTTAACTGCGGGACGTAATTACGCCCCGCAATTCTCGTTTGGGCCCGGGGGGGGGGCGGGGGCCGGGGGGGCGGCGGGGGGGCCCGGGACCCCCGCCGGGCCCCTAAAACCCTTTTATTACCAGCGGCGCAAAACGCCGCTGGGAAATTTTCTTTTCCCCTTAAACTCCCCGCTTTTGCAGGGGGAGGGGAAAGTAATCCCCTAGTTTTCCCATGAGAAATGTGGATTACCGTAAAGACTGGGCCGGTTTTTCCCAAACCCAATTTTTCGCACTCCGGCGGTAATTACGGGCCGAATACGGGCCCCTTTTAAGGGCCCTGTGAAAAATGGCCTAATCCATACTGAATGCTGGAACAATGTGAAGTACTCCAACAAATTATTATTAAACATACCAGTACAATAAAGCACTTACTGAAGAAAGAATGATACTGGGTAAAAAGCAAAATCTATTGCTATACATAGTAATAAAACAACACTACTGAAATAATGTGTTTGAAAAGGGGGGGGGGGGGGGGGGATTCCTTTCCCTTTCAATATTTAAAAAGAAATTTGGAACCAATTGTGCATTTTTTAAATGTTTATTTAGCAATCCACCAAATAAGTCATTTCAATCTAATATTAAGACCTTTCTCAAACAATCTGATAGAAAAGGGGGGGGGGGGGGGGGGGGGGTGGGGGGGGGGGGGGAAGGGAAAAAAAACAAAACAAAAAAATTGGTCGAAAATTTATGTCAAAAAGAAAACAAAACTTAAAGGTGATATCATACTGCATTGTGTCATCTTAGATCAAACAAAAGCCAATGAAAAGCAGTGGAAAGGCTGAGACAACATTCTTTTGTGTTTATTTTTCCCCTAAATTTTTTCTTTGTTTACATATGTATAAAATTTTCCCTTTAAAAGGCAAATTTAACAAAAAAGAATGGGGGAATACCCAAATTCCCCAAAGACAATTTAAGGTTTTTAGAGTGCTTAGCTTACACCTAATTTTTGAAAAGGGTTTTGTTTTCCCAGCCCGGGGTATATTCTTATGCCTTCTTCTCCAATAATAGTGATTTTTTCCTGTAATTTTTTTTATTGTTTCTTTTTACCCTTGATACAAGCTTTCTCTATATAAAAATTGGGGCCCAAAAATTTTTTTTTTTTTTTTCATACACTTGGAACGGGGTAAAGTAAAAAAATGAAGGTTTAATCATCTTGTCTAGATGCATTTAAGCAGACATTTTTTCTGATTAAAGTCCCCCTGTTTTTTCTTCTTTTTTTTTGGGCAGCTTGGGTTTCCCCTTTTTGCCGGGTTTCATGTTTGGGCAGTACAGACTCACTCTCTGTCACGGGTATAGAAAGAGTTACTACTCCAAGACGTGGGGGTGATCATCTTCAAAAGCTCCGTAGTCAAGAAGCTTTTTGGATTTTGTAGTTCTGTTTAGTTTACATAAACATACATGTGGTACTACATTATTAATCCAATATTTTTTCTATTTTTTTCAAATGTCAACAATTTTATTTTTATAGAAAAATGAAATTATGAAAAACCTGGGAACCCCACTATAATTTCGGGGTCCCCAAATTTAAAAAAAGACTCAAGGTTAGAAACTAAAGGGATAAATCCCCCGGGCACACCATTATGTTTGTTTAGTGATAGATATAATTTTTTAACAAACTATAGTTGGGGTTTAAAACAAAGTGCCAGAATCCGATGTGTAACTCTTTTTACTAAAATAAATGTTTTTAAAATAGAATTATTGAATGATTTTTTATAGGATCTGGGATGTAAAAAAGGAAATCGACATTTCGGCTTATTTGGCCTTTATCAAAAACCCTTTTGGGTCAATTGAGGTAGAACTAAAGGGGATATCATAATCAGATATATAAAGGGGCCTTTTCCCGAGTTGCCCGCAATAAGAGTAAAATGAGGTATTGTGAAAATCCCAAGGGGCCAGTGCCCTGAGTACAGGCGTTCTGGGGAAAAGGAATTTGGGGGCATTAAACTCTCCTCCGGGGAGGTCCGATTCCCTTTTTTCCCAAACCCTGGAATCAGGGCACTGCACCCTTAGGATTTTTCACAATACCCCCAGTTACTCCTATTCTGGGACTCTCGGAATAGCACCTTTAAAATATACCCTAATATAAGATATTTCCCCTTTTTGTTCTTAAAATCAATTACTCTAGATGTTTTTGATAAAGGCCAATAAACCCCAAAAAGTCGATTTTTTTTTTGACATCTTGGGGGGGACAAAGTAGGAAAAGGGGTTTTCGCCTGTTTTTGGCGTATCCTGCCCTCACCGGGCCCCAATCCCTGTCGGACGGAGGGATGCGATTTTTAGGGCCGGGGAAACGTTTGCCACTTTCAGTTTCCCTCCGCCGGAAAGGGGCGGGGGGAAAGGGGGGGGGTTTTGGGCCGGCGTGGGCAATTTCCCGGGGGGGGACGCGGGGACGCTCGAAAAATCCCCAGGGATGTACGAAACCGCCAGTCGAAAAAAGTGCGCCGCAAAGGGAAGGCCCCTCGGAGCTCCGCAGTCAGACCTAGTTGATTCGGTCTAAATGCTCCCGGGGAGGGAAGTTTAAGCGGGAAAAAAACCAAGCGAGGAAAACAAAATAAAGATCGCAAAAGAAAAACTTTGGGGGGTTTAGCTCCCCTGCGGCATGGAGTTTTTCCAAAAAAATTTTCCTTTTTAAAGGGTTAAAACTTTTCAAAAAAAAAAACCAAACCTCAAAAAAAAAAAAAAAAAATAAATTTCCAAAAATTTTAAACGGCCCAAAATCAGGGGAAATTTGGATCTTGGGAAAATTGGGCCGGGGAAAAAAAAGTAATTCCCAAATTTTTGTAAAACATTCTCTTTGGTCCGGGATAAACCAGCCCAAACAGAATAGGGGCGGGCAGTGGGAAACCCTTTTAACCTATTTGGGAAGTATTGACCCAATCCCAAAATTTAAAGGCGGGCAATTTTAAAATACAGGGAAAAGGCAGAAAAGAGGATTGGTTTGAGCCCAGGGGGGCTTGGCAATTTCCCGGCCAATCAGAATAGGAGCGACAGGGAAACCCCTTATAACCTTGGGGAATTAGAACCAATCAAAATCAAAAAGGGGGGACAGTTTTAAAATACAGAAAAAAAAGCAGAAAAGAGCTGAAAATTTGGGTTTAGCTTGGGGGGGGCTTGGCCCATCCCCCGCCAACAGAGCGCGAGCTTTCTTGTCCCATTGTATCTAAAGGAGGGGGATCGAGGGAAAAATTCTCGGGCCTCAGGCTCCGTGCGGCATGGAGTTTTGATTAAAAAAATAATTTTAATTTAAATGTAAAAATTCTTTTTGAAAAAGAGCTGAAAACCCTTTTATAAACCCTAAAAAAAATAAAACACTAACAACCCTTTTTTCGCCAGGGGACGGGTTCATCAGGAAATTGGGGTTTTAAAAAATTGCCGGGGAAAAACAGTTATTCAAATTGTTTTAAACTCTTTCTTGATCGGCATAAACCAGCCAATCGAATTTGGAGCGACAGTGGCCCATTTTAAACCCATGGAGGAAATTGAAACCCAATTTGAATAGGAGCGAAAAGGGAAACCCCTTATAACCCTTGGAAAATATTGAAACCCCAAACTATTCAAAGGGGGAGCTACTTTTTTCATAGAATTTTATGGGGTGTTTGGGTGTAACGAAAATAAAAAAAAAAAAAATTTTTTTTTGAATTAATATTTTATTTTCTTTTTTTTCCCCAAAAAAAATTTTTTTTTTTAAACATTTTTTTATACACATCGGGACAACTTTTGGGAAAAATTTTTTTTTTGATTTCCCGGCCCCTGTACAGTTTTATTCCAGAATTTCATTAGAAAAACCCCTTTAAAACGTCGGGGTCGCTCTCCCCCTTGGTCCCAAAAAAACCGCCCTCTTTTAAGTTTTGCCCAAACCAAAACAGAGCTCGCTTGCATTTCCCTTTTTCCCCCCTGATAAAATCAAAGAGGAAAAAAATTTGCTCGCGCTCTGATTTTGGGGGAAAAGCCAAACCCCCCCTAGCTCAAAACCCAAACCGCTCTTTTTCCTTTTTTACTGTTTTTTTTTGAACGTCCCGCCTTTTAATTGTTTTGGGCAATACCCCCTCCCCTAGGGGTTTGAATTGGGGCCCCGTTGCCCTATTCTGATTGGCTGGGTTTTTCCCACCAAAGGGGAAGAGCTTTTAAAAAATTTTTATTTTCTGTATTTCCCCGGGAATTTCTAATTGCAATTCCGATGTTGTGCCCGGGTTTTGGGGCAAATGCGTTTTTTCGGGATTTTAAATTGGATTTTTTGTTTATTGAAGGTTTCACTCTTTTTCAGAGAAATTTTTTTCACTTAATAAAAATTAATTTTTTTTTTTCCTAAATCCATGCCGCAAAGGCGCTGGGCCCGAAAATTTTTTTTGCCCCGATCTCTTTCCCTTGATACAAATTTGGGCAAAATAGCTCTTGGGGCTCTGATTGGGGCCCGGGGTAGCCAAGCCCCCCCTTTGGGTTTTAAACAATCACTCTTTTTTTGCATTTTTTTTCTGTATTTTAAAAATTTTCCCGCCTTTTAATTTATTGGGGCCATACTTCCCAAAATTTTTTAATGGTTTAAATGTCGTCTATTTTGATTGGTTGGTTTTTGCCCACCCCAAAGAGAAGGGGTTTTAAAAATTTGAAATTTCTGTATTTCCCCCCGGCAATTTTCTAATTTCCCCCTTTCCCGATTTTTACGCCGGTCCCCCGGGGACAAAAAGCTTTTTTCTTTATTTTAATTTATTTTTTGGTTTTTAGAAGGTTTCAGCCTTTTTTAGGAAAATTTTACACTTAAAAAAATTATTTTTTTTATCATTTTCTCCATGGCGCCCAGCGCCGAGATTTCATTGCCCCCCCAATTTTCTCCCTTTGGGCTTCAAGGGGCAAGTAGCCAGCGCTCTGATTTGGGCCGGGATAGCCCCAAAACCCCCCCTAGTTTAACCAATCAGCTTTTTTTCTGCATGTTTACCCGTATTTTGAAATGTCCCGCCTTTGATTTTGATTGGTCAATTTTTTCTCCCTTTAAGGTTATAATGGGTCCCTGTCGCTCCTATTCTGATTGGCTGGGATAGCCAAGCCCCCGCTAGCCCAACCAATCAGCTCTTTCTGCATTTTTATTTAAATTTTGAACTGTCCCGCCTTTGATTTTGATTGTCAATATTTCTCCATAGGTTGTAATGGTTCACTGTCGCTCCTATTCTGATTGGCTGGCTTCGGGCCCGACCAATGATAATAGCTTACAGAATTTGAATTACTGTATTTCCCGGCCATGTCCAATATCCAAAGTCCCGATGTAGCGGGGTTCTAGATTTTTTGGAAAGTGATTTTATTTTTATTTTTTTAGTAGGTTTGAGCTCTTTTTCAGAGAATGTTTTGAGCCTTTATAAGGCGATTTTTTTTTTCATACTCCGCACGGACATTTTTAATGATTTCTCGCTGTTTTCCAGCCTGTCTGGAATCGGAACAAATCTTTGGCGCAGTCCCGTCTGCGCCTAAGTCCCGCACTGCGCCCCACACACTGGCGAGGCGCGGTGGACTTTTCCCCCATGTATGTAGCCTACCTCCTCGTGATGGCAATTTCCCGCCTGCCGCCGGCCTCACACATGCAAAGGGGGCGGACTTTTCCCCCATGTATGAGCCTCCTGGGCGGAATCTTAGGCGCAGTCCCGGAAACTGCGGAATGCGCCCCACGGCGAGGCCGGCCCCGGAATTTCAAAAAACGGCAAGATATGCATTTATTGATATATGTAGTTACACATCGGGATTTTTTGGGACTTTTGTTTGATCCTAACTATACGTTTGTTAATAAATTATATCTATCACTAAGCAAATCATAATGGTGTGCAGTGGATTTATCCTCTACAGTATTATTTTTATGTCATGTGATTTTGTATGTTAATCTTATTGGATGATTGACTTTTTAAATATTTCACTGACGTGTTAATCATGCAATGACTAAGGGCACCTGATGCCTGAAATGTGTAAGTGTCCATGTGTTTATTACGCCTTGATGTTTTAAGAAGTGGAATTAAAGGCTTTATTTTATGGAAGACAATGGATCTGCTTTTCTTCTTCCTTCATTCTGGTTGGACTCCCAACACTCTGGACTGATGAGCTGTTTTTTTGTATTTGTTATGCAGTGTCCCTCAGAACCAGCATCAAAACCCGCCATGTGAACAAGCTCTTAGGGGCACATGTATGAAAACTGTCTTGATGTAAGACTTGCTTTGTTGCCCATAGCAACCAATCAGAGCCCATAGCAACCAATTAGAGCGCCCGTTTCATTTTTTCATAGCAGCATATCAAATAAAAGGGGAGCTCTCATTGGTTGCTATGAGCTCTGATTGGTTGCTATGAGCTCTGACTGGTTGCTATGGACAACAAAAAAGTCCTAGACCAAGACTGTTTTCATACATGAGGCACATAGTGTTCAGCTGTGATCTCTGCACGGACATTTCAGAACATCTGTGCAGAGATAAACTGCCTCCACCTGCACGTTATAGACAACAAGCATTCAGCAAGTAGCTAAGCATCCTCATTACTCAAGAGGATGATGAGCTAGAGAATTATGTATGATTATGCTAATAAAGCACATGATGAACACTTGGATGATGGATTGATTTGTTGATACAGTGTGGTAGACTGATGATACATAAGGCCACTGCCACAACTCCTTGTGGTTGTCATAGGCTTATTCAGACGTCTAAATATGTTAGGCCTCATGTATCAAAACTGTCTAATAGTAAGAAGGTCCTTGTTCCCCATAGCAACCAATCAGAGCTCAGCTTATTTCTCATACTGCTCTAAAAATGAAAGCTGGGCTCTGATTGGTTACTTTGAGCTCTGATGGGTTGCTATGGGCTCTGATTGGTTGCTATGGGCAACAAAGACAGTCTTACTATTAGACAGTGGTAATACATGAGGCCCATAGTTTAGGATTGTCCAGTCAGACTTACTATATGTAGTTTAAATATGAATTAAAACACAGGTTTTTTAACCTCAGAAGTATATATATTTATATCTGTACATTACTTCCCTTGTGGGATTCAAGCACTTCTGAAGGAAGTCTCAAATTAACCTCACCTCCTGTAAAGATCAGGAAGCTGCCGCTTTTATGAGCTTTGATTAAACATGTGTCAGGGTCCAGGATTGTTTTCTTTGGGTAAAACCCAGCATGGGAGGTGAACGTATGTTCGTGGTGATATATTAATATGTATAGAGAAATATTGTTGTTGCTTGCTTAAATGATATACGCCAATAAATTGTTGCTGGAGGTTCTTATATTGTAACCCATTATAACTCACAACTTTTGTGTCTATAGAAAATTAGATAACAGAGGGAAAAAGTTATTTTATCATGTCTATGCTAAAATACCTATATGTATATATATATATATATATATATATATATATATATATATATATATATATATATATATATATATATATATATATATATCTAGGGTCACAATGGCTGTTAATAAATGGGCCAACAACCAACAGTCGGGACGGCAGGTATCAACAAAAGTAACTTCAACACATCACCTATTAGAAAAACCATAACACTGACGAGGAAAATATATAAAATAAATAATCTTTATTGCACACAAAATAATAAAAAATATAATAAAAATTACCCCCTGTGGAAGTGAGAGGCAAAACAAAGTGCCAGAATACGAAGTGTGTAGGGGCATATCTATATCCCCTATTTGATATGTATCTTATGCTGCTTCATTTCTACTTTAGCCCTGATTAGTTATATTTATTTACTTCATGTATCTTAGTACTGTTTGGGGGAGTTTGTTACTGTTACTCTTTACTTCGTATGATGTAGACTTTTCTTTTTGTTATTTTTTTTTTAAATTTTGTGTAATAAAGATTATTTCTTTTATTCATTTTTATGTATTTATTTATTTAGTATGGGAAACTTTTTTATTGCCGGTATAGAGCCAGGGGCGTAGCTAAAGAGGGAGCAGGAGTAACAGATGCATGTTTGCCTGATGAGCCCAATCTTCCCTTATCACATAGGAATACATCAGTATTATAAAAGGCTCATGATTCCCCTTCAGATTTTTTCATTGGGCTAAGAGAGGAAGAAGGAGGACATAGAGATAGAAAAAAGGAGGATACAGAGATAGAAAGAAGGTAGACACAGAGATAGAAAAAAGGAGGACACATAGATAGAAAAAAGGAGGACACATAGATAGAAAAAAGGAGGACACAGAGATAGAAAAAAGGAGGACACGGAGATATAAAGAAGGTGGACACAGAAATATAATGAAGGATGACACAGAGATTGAAAAAAGGAGGACACGGAGATAGAAAAAAGGAGGACACAGATATAGTAAGAAGGTGGACACAGAGATAGAAAGAAGGTGGACACAGAGATAGAATGAAGGAGGACACAGAGATTGAAAAAAGGTGGACACAGAGATAGAAAGAAGGTGGTCACAGATAGAAAAAGTAGGACAGATATAAAATGGAGAACTCAGATACAAAAAAAGTAGGACACAGATAGAATGAAGGAGGACACAGAGATTGAAAGAAGGTGGACACAGAAATATAAAGAAGGAGGACACAGAGATAGTAAGAAGGTGGACACAGAGATAGAAAGAAGGTGGACACAGAGATAGGAAAAGGAGTACACAGTTAGAAAGAAGGAGGACACAGAGATAGAAAGGAGTTGGATACAGATATAGAAAAAAGGTGGACACAGAGATAGAAATAAGGTAGACATAGAGAGAAAGAAGGTAGACACCGATAGAAAGAAGGAGGACACAGAGATAGAAAAAGGAGGATACAGAGATAGAAAGAAGGTGGACACAGAGATAGAAAAAAGGTGCGACAGAGATAGAAAGAAGGAGGACACAGATAAAAAGAAGGTGGACATAGATATAGAAAGAAGGAGGACACAGAGATAGAAAGACGGAGGACACAGAGATAGAAAGAAGGTGGACACAGAGATAGAAAGAAGGAGAACACAGAGATAGAATGAAGGAGGACACAGAGATAGAAAAAGGAGGATACAGAGATAGAAAGAAGGAGGCCACAGATAAAAAGAAGGTGGACACAAAGATAGAAAGAAGGAGGACACAAATACAAAATACAAAATTTACAAAAATGTGAGGGGTGTGCGCACTTTTGTGAGATATTGAATTTCTGGTAAGATGTAACTGTAACCGAGACAGGATCAGCACTTGTGGATATGACAAATTTTACCTACTGTCAAGTGCATAATACCAAATTGATAATCTACACAGTCGAGTCATATTATTATGAGCACGTCCTACTTTCAACATCTGCAGGGCATAGTTTGTAAATAAAGTCAGATGTGATGAGCTGGCTTGGTAGGTATATAAGGTGTGTGATAGGTGTCTGAACACGTATCCTTTATTGCTGTCATGGCTGGGTAAAAAGGGCAATTTAGCAGAGCTGCAAAAAGGGATGATTATTGGCTTTTGGGCCAAGGTGGCAGTATTTTGTGGAAAAATAGCGATATTGCAAATAAGCAGAATGGAAACTATGGACCACCATGTGCCATTGATATGAGAGGTGAACGTTGACTATGAAGGTGTACAAGGCTAGACTGAAATGTTACAGTGAAGCAGCTCACTGTAAAAAATGAACAGGGGGCTAGCAGACGTTCGACATAAACAATTCAGTGAACTCTCCTGCTTCAGGGCTCCAAAGCAGGCGCATGGACAGTTGCATTGGTAGCAAAGGCTTCAATTTTCATTCTTTTGGAATTGAACCTCTGCTGATTGGCAAAGTGTTGCTTTCTTAAATGAGTCACATTTTCTACTTTATCTAACAGATGGACGTTGGCTTGTCATATGAGAAACATCAGATAACAAACACCCTGCAACCATTGCTGGAAGAGAACAAGTTGGTAGTGGCAGCATTATGCTCTTCGGAATATTGTCATGACATTCTCTGTGACATTCACTCATCCATGTGGAAGGCATTCTCAACCAATTTGGGTATGAATCCATCCTAGCAGATCACGTACACCCAGGGCTGGAACGACGGGTAGGCGAAGGTAGGTGACTGCCTAGGGCGCCACTTCATCCCAGGAAGGAAGGGGGTGCAAGGAGGCATTGGGTGGGCTGAATTTTCCATTGTTGGAGTGGGGGTGGGGGTGCTATGTGACTTATTTGTGTAAGGCACTAAAATGCTTTGTCCCAGTCCTGCGTACACCCATACATGCTTATTGTCTTCCCTTTTCCAGCAAGACAGTGTGACTTGTCCCATGGAAAGAAATGCCTGACATTGTTTGGAAAAGCATGACCAAGACTTCCAAATATTACCCTGGCCTCCTAACTCCTTAGACTTGTTGTGGGAGCACCTGGATGATGGTGTTGGCTCTATGGACTGTCTAGCAACTGTGCGATGCAGTCAGCATGGCTTCAGATACCTGTGACCCTATTGAGTCACTTCCCACCCGTCTAGCTGCTGTCTTTGCTGCATCTGATGATTACTCTGAATATTAACAAGTAGTCATAATATTGTGACTCAACTGTATATTATTGTTTACATCATAGACCTGATATAAGCATGCAGCATCTCTCACTACAGCAGTGGTCTCAAACTGCGGCCCTCCAGCTGTTGGTAAACTAGAACTCCCATCATGCCCACTGTTACAGATTATATAAATGCATGATGGGAGTTCTAGTTTACCAACAGCTGGAGGGCCGCAGTTTGAGACCACTGCACTACATGGACTACAATCTGGCCCCTGAATCAGCAGGGATTTAATTTTTAGTAGAGTGCACTTTAGAGTGCATTCACTTCTTTTGAAGCCCAGTCTCTTGGCTTTGCTTTAAAAACGTTATTGTAGGATAGTCACCCCACTGCAATATAGGTAATATGGCTCTGATTGCGGAGGGTCCCACCGTTGAGAGCCCCACTGATCATGAGAACGAGGGTCCCATGTCCAATACAGAACACAGACTCCAGAAGAACCATGACGAACATTATATCCTTTTTGTTCATTTCTTTTAGCCAAGTTGTTCTTCCTTTAAAAGTGAATCAGTAAATGATAAATATCCATTGGGAAATGACTCTTAAAACAATTCCATAATAAATGAGTCAAAGGAAGACTGGCCTCCAATGGACCAAGAGCTTTGTCCCCATTACCCGTACTACACTGAACCTGACAAAGGATGAGTGTGTGTCCAAAAGATTTAACAAAGCGATTGTGTCATCTGTTCACATTCATTACATTTTTTTAAGATGTGGGAATGGGTTTGTGGGTATTGATCTTTAAAGGGATTGTCTCACTATATTGATTCATCTTACCTTAGTCCTGTTTTCTTGGTTTCACTTTGAATTCAGAGGCGTGTTTACTGGCTTCCACTAGGCTGCAGGTCTGTAGCTATAGCAACCAGTGCTGGCAGCCTATCAGGAAAGATTGAACAGGTCTGTAGCTATAGTGACCTGAGGAGCTGATGCAGCCCATACAAGAGGGGATATCTAGGAATAGGTAGGGCCTTGTTATGGACACATATTACAAAGTGACTTGTTTTTGCGAGATCTTTAACATAAAAAGCAATCCTGGTAATGAGACAACCCCTTTAAGGTTTCAACCCTCCCACTAATAATAGCTCTTGTGTAGATCTGTATTATGTTCATACCTACAGCATTTTTGATCTAACACTTTAGAGAAGACAGCATGGTTGCTACCATAGTGGACCTAGTTGGAGTTCTTGTTTCCAATGTGGAGCTTCAATAGAAGAAATGGCCTCATCAACTACAGGGGTCTCTTTATTCCCACCATTAAATAAGTCTTCCCATAGTAAACGCTATATTCTATAGACATATCACTCAGCACTACAGGGTATCATTTATCTACCACACTTACCCTCAAACCACTCATTTGTTATTACTACTGTGTTGTTCAATTGACCTGGAAGTTGCTAACAACATGGGGATTGTGTAGAATATGAAAGTCAAATCTCCCACATCTTTTCTTTTCCTCTAAAAAAAATTTCGAAATTGAAGTACTGGTAACATCAATCTATCCCAAATTATTGCGTAATGGGTCCCTGCTGACCAGTTTCCCAAGTTAGGTTCCCGTGGCATAAATGAGCTTTTGATGTTGTTTATTTGCTATTAACCCAAAGTCATCAGTTGTCCCATTAGCTTTATATAGTTTTCTGAACGTTCACTAGGGAAAAGCTATATTTTAGTACCTACAAAAAGTTGTAACTTTAAGCGGGACAGTGGGGCCTAGGACCCTTTATTCTCCAAAAGCTGTAGGCATCAATTTATCCTCTATTACTTAAAAAAACCCTAAATATTCAACCATTTTTGGGCATTTTATGTGTACGTTCACCTAACTTTCTATCTGTAACGCAAATTTTTTACTAAAAGAAAATTAGATTCATTTTTTAAAATTTCTTTTTAAATTTTAAAATTTAAAGGGGTTTTTTATAATTTTTTCTACTTTTTTTGCAATAAATAGTCAATTTTACCTAATAGCACAACAAATATTGTACCATTTGTACAATATCCTTTTAAAAAAAATCAGCCAAACTGGGTTTTGTCCCCTTATAGAATGGGCAAAAATTTATTCTAACGAAGTGGGAAATTTATTTAGAAATTTCAGGAAAACTTAGTTCTGAACGAAAAATCAAAATTTGGGGTACTTGCGTAACGAAGCTGTTTTTGATTGATAAATGGCTGCGAGCACATGGCATTACTGGGCAAAAAAAACCTGGGGGGGGGAAAAAGGCATAGCCTCATGCGTGTCAGGAAAGCCAATCAAGACCGGGGGATTCGTACGTCCCCGCACTATATAAGTCCGGGGCCATCTCTCATAGCTCTCACTTACTGATCAGGGAAGTGCTGCTGCTTTGATATCTCTTTCTAAAGAACCACTTTTATACAACGATTTTTTTGGGGGTGTCTACTTGTCCCCGAGACGCTTTTTTAACGTTCTAATTCTGATTTTGTGGGGGTTTTGGGAAACTGAAGTCCAGGGGTGGGGCCCAAATCCCAAGTTTGCATATACATTTTTAATGCTATCTGTTTCCCCCCCAGCAATTGAATATCCAAGGGTGATCTAACCCTTTTTCCTGTTGTATTCATTTAAAAAAACAGGGGTTTTTTACAATCCAAAAAACCACTTCTTTTTTTTGGTTGCTCATTTTTTTTGCGAAATTTTACATCCAGGGGTTAATTTAAGCTTTTTTTCTGCTGTTTTTTGGTCAAAAAAAAGAAACGTTTTTTCCCCCCAAAAAAAAGACTTTTTTTTCCTGTAGCATAATTCATAACCAAAGGGTTTTAATTACAAGTTTTTTGGGGGTTGTGTCCCTTTAAAATACACCCCCATTTTAACACGCTACAAAGTGGAAATTTTTTGGGTTTGTTTAAATTCTTTTGAAAATTTTAAAAACCCAGGGGTTAATTTTAAGGGGGGGGGTTTTTTGGTTTCCCCGTTTGGTCACTAAAAGAAATTTTTTTTTTTTCACCCCCAAAAAAAAAAAAATTTTTTTCCTGTAGCTTAATTAAAAACCAAAGGGGTTAATTTTCAATTTTTTTCTGTTGTTTTTGTACCGTAAAATACACCCTTTTTAAAACACGCTAAAAAAGTGGGTTTTTTTGGGGTGTAAAAATTTCTTTTGGCAATTTAATCCGGGGGAAAATTAAGGTTGTTCTCGGTTTTTGGTCACTAAAAGAAACGTTCTTTTTCCCCCGCCAAAAAAGACTTTTTTCCTGTAGCATAATTCAAACCCCAAGGGTTTAAATTTAAAACAATTTTTTCTGTTGTTTTTTTACCGTAAAATCAGCCATTTTAACACGCTACAAAGCTGGGTTAATTTTTGGCGGCCAAAATTTTTTTTTGGCGAAATTTTTACACCCAAGGGGTTAATTAAGTTTTTTGCTTTTTTGGTACTAAAAAAAACGTTTTTTTAAAAAAAACCCCTGTAGCATAATTAAAACCAAAGGTTTAAATTTTAAAGTTTTTTGTTTTTTTACCTTTAAAAATAACGGTTTTTTAAACCCCCCTACAAGTTTTTTTTTGGGGCCTTTTGGGGGGGGGGCCGCAATTAACCCCAAGGGGGTTTAAACCCCAATTTTATTTTTTTCTCGGGGTTTGTTTACTTATAAAAAAAAGGGGTTCTTTTTTAAAAAACTTGTAGCCATTTAATTTCTTGGGGGTTAACCTTTAGAGGGGTTTTGCCACAGCAAGGGGGTGTCGCCGCAGGGGGCACTCAGTGGGGGCCTCAAGCCGTCTTTCATCTAGCGACCCTGTTCTGACCAGCCCCCAAGGGTTCTTTTGGGTTTTAAATATTAAACCCCTTACTCCCAGAAAGACATTTGCAACCCCAGCCAAGAGCGGGGGGAACGTCCCAAAACCCAACCCCTTTGTTGGGGATGGCCCGGGGGGCGGGGGCAGCGGCCCCCACTTGTCCTCCCAACCCCCCCTCTGTCCCCTCCGGTTCCCCCAGCCAGATGATCTACTATGTGGTCTGGGGGGGCAGCGCCCCCTTTTATAGCGAGGATGAACAATTTTTAGGGGGGCAGTCCCGCCGACTTGGCGGAGAAATGGGGCCAATATCCCCTGTTTTTTGGTAGGGGCAAAGTATAGATGTTGGGGGATTTGGGATGGGAGGTTTATGTTTTTGAGGGGTCAGCCCCTGATACCAAGGACTTTGGGGATGGGACAGCAGTGACGATGAAACACAAATAGATTTATGATGTAAACTGAACCGGGCTTGGGGGCCGGGGGAAAGGCCAAAGGGGTTCACATCGTCAGGGAAGGGGCGTTTAGCTTCGCTCAGGCAAAAGGGGACAGCCCAAGGGGGGAAGGGGGGGGTTGGGGGGGTTCCCCCTTTTTCCTTCCCTTGGGGGGGGGCCGGTGAGTTTAGGGAGGGTTAAAAACCCGAGGGGGGTTTTTTGGGGAAAGGGGTTTTTGGGGGAAGGGGCCCAAAAACCGGGCCCAAGGGGTAAAAAAAACCCGTTCGGTTTTTGGGGTTTCCCCCCCGAAAAAGGAGCGGGCAACGTTTGGACCCGGTTTTGGGGGGGCCCCCCCCTTTTTAACTTTTAACGGTTAAGGGGCCAAGAGTTTTTTCCATTTTTCCTTTTTTACGGCCCCCCAAATTTTGGGTGAAAAAAGGAAAAAGTGCTTTCCCCTTTGCCCCAAAAAGGGCCCAAAAAAAAACCAAACAAACTTTTGGGAAAAGGGAGACGGGCGCTTTTCTCTTCCAAAAGTTTTTTGGGGGTTTGCAAGGCCCCCCTTTGGGAAAGGTTTTTACCAAAATGGAGAAAAGGAAAACAAGGGGCCCCTCGGAGTCACTTTGCAAAATGGGCCGCGCATGCTGATTTCCTGGCTAGTTACAGCCCAAAAATTCAACCGGGGAGAGGGGAAAAGCCTGGCTCTCCCCCCCCTTTTTTGGGGGCCCTCGCTTACCGGTCCAAAATGGGGGCCTTTTTTTTGCTTCTGAAGGGAGGACAAACCTCAAATACTACGGGAAAACTCCGTAGTCATTTTGGGCCCCTGCCTTTCTTTGGCATCGTCCCTCCTCTGACGGTTGAAACCGGGGGGGTTCTTCCCACTTCCCCGTACTACTGCCCGGCTTTCTGGGGGAAGGTGGGGGGGGAGGGGCAGTACCAAACTCCCTCAGCAAACAAAACCCAAGTTGGAGTTTTCCCCCATGAGGGAGCTTTCCCTTTTCCCGTTTGTGAGGAGGGGAGTCGCCAGCAGCAGCAGGACCTGGGAGAGAACCCTTTTCCAACCCTTTGGGCCACTCTTTCCCCCCCAGTTAGAAAACCCCGAACTACTGGGGAGCCAAAAATGGATGTGTGGCCGGAACTTCCGAGTTTGCAGTGGGGGAAAACGTCCCAAACCCGGGCCCGTGTGTGGCATCAGAGCGGGTTTTTCAGTGCGGGGGGGGCCAACGTTACCCCCCCAAGGAGAACCCGCTTGTCCCGGGAAATGTTGGGAAAGAAATGATCTTTGTCAAGATGAATCAGGCGTGGATCGCCAGGTTTTCCACACACCAAGGCCTTGGGCTCAAAATATATCACCCATGACGCCTCAAACTTTGCGAAATGATCTGGGTTCAAACTACCTGCCTCGCCACATTCTGATGCCGCAACCCGTGATGCCACACAACTGCTGCCAGTTTGCCATCTCCCCACACCTCTTTAAGGGACGGGTTTGCACCCCCCTCCACACTCTGTCATTGTGCCACTCATGCCTCTGCGCGCTGCGTGGCTGCTGCCAAAACCTCCACATGTGCATTGTCCCATCTGGGCCTACTCCTTTTTCTCCCCCTCCAAAATGTCTTTGGGCCCATTTTTGACCTCATGCTGTGCTGCCTAACCCCACACGTGTCTTTGTGCCACTCTGTGGCCTACCCCTGTTTTTGCCACCTCCAAAAATTTTATTGTCCCACGCCCGACCTCGGGCGGGCTGTGTGGTGCTGCCGTAACCCCCACTCTCTGTCATTGCCCCACTCTGTGGCCTACCCCTGTTTTTGCCACCTCCAAATGTCATTTTTCCACGTTGACCTCATGATGCTCTGTGGCTGCTGCGGCTCCACACTCTGCATTGTGTCACTGTCGACCTCATGCTGCGTTGTGGCGCTGCCGTACCTACACATGTCCCTTGTGCCATCTGTGGCCTACTCCTGTTTTTGCCCCCCTCCAAATGCATTGTCCCACTCTCGACCTCATGTTGATGTGACTCCCCCCTGCCCTCCACACTCTGTCATTTGGGGCCTGTCTGACCCATGCGCGGGGTGGCCTACCAATGTGTTTTTGTCCACTCTGTGGCCTACCCCCTTTTTTTGCCCCTCCAGAATTTCTTTTGTCCATGTCTGACCTCAGTCTGCTGTGGCTGCTGCCGTAACCCCCAAAACCTGTGTTTTTTGGCCACTCTGGGGCCTACTCCTTTTTTTTGCCCCCTCCAGAATTATTGTGCCACTGTCTAAACTCATGCCTGCTTGGTGCTGCCAATCCTCCACCTGTGGTTCATTGGCTCCTGTGGCCTACTCCTGTTTTCCCCACCTCCAGAAGTCATGTGCCCTTTGCCCTCATGCTGCTGTAGGCTCTGCCTAACCTCCAACCTTGTAAAGTCCCACCGTGGCCCTCTCCGTTTTTGCCACCTCCAAATGTTTGCCACTTTCTGCCCTCAGTGTCGTGGCTGCTCCCGGTCCTCCACACTCTGTCATTGTGTCACTGTTGACCCATGCTGCCTGTGGTTTGGGCTCCCGGGTACCTCCACTTGCCTTGTGCCACCTGGCCTACTCCCTTTTTTTTTTTCCCCACCTCCGAATGCTTTTCCACTCTTACCTCAGTTTTGGGTTTTCCCCTTTTATCCAAATTTTTTTGTGAGCGATTAAAACTCCCGGGTTCTGCTGTCTCCCCAAAACACTTGTGTTTTGGCCCCGTCCTCTCCTTTTTTCCCCACCCTCAGAATGCATTGTCCCAGCTGCCCCATGCTGTTTTGGGCTCTCCGTAACCGACAAACGGTTTTGGGCCATTTGGCCCACTCCTGTTTTTGAAAATTCCCCCCCTCTTTTAATTTTTTAAAAAGAAAAAGGGGAACCCCTTTCCCTAAAACCAAAAAAAAACTATCCTTTATTTTTAAAAAGTAAAAGGGTGGTATGCCCTCTCACTACCAAAAACAATGAACAGATAGATAACCCTGGGCACTTTTTGGTTGCTCCTCATTACAACACATTGTGGAGCAAAATGGCAAACAAACTCCTCAGGAGCACCCCACACACCCGATTCTAGATTAGAAAGGGTTTAAAAAGGCTTGTAAAAGCCCCCAAAGCCCGGGCCAGAATTGGGAACAGCCTCCCCCCCTCCCCACAGCCCTTTGGGAAAACACCCAAAATTTTGACGCCCGGCAGCTAAAAAACTCAAAAAAATTCCTAACTAATGTTACTGACTAAGACGCTGTTTTCCCAAGCCCCGGGACTTCGGTGGCACATAAATTGCAGTTCCTATGCTGCAGTTAAGCTACATGAATAGATCGGGATGTACTGCTGAATTGACCACCCTGACATCCCTGGGACTTTACCACTGAAAAAAAAAGCAATGTTTTGGCACATATCTACCTTTCCACTACTTCCCCCCCTTTTACTACAATATACAGTATAATCACCGCATTTTTCCTATTTCCTACCATTCCTGTTAGCTCCATGTTCTGCCCCCAAATAAACCCAAAAACCAAATTAAAATTATTAAAAACCCCCTTTCAGGACATAGCCATTTTTTTCAAAAACGACCCCAAATTTTCAAATCTGTCATATGTCAAATATTTTTGGAAAAACTTTGACATTTTTACCCCTTTTCAGAACTGTTTTTCTGAATTATTAAAAATTTTTGCCAAAACAATCTTTGTTTTTTGGAAAAATTCAAAAAATTTTTTTGAAAATTTGAAAAAATTAAATTTTAAAATTTAAAATTTTCCCAAAAAAACGATGTACCACAAAAATTTAATTTATAAATTCCTCTCAAACTCAATGTGGGTTGGAAAAATTTTTTAAAATTTATTTTTTTTTTCTAGAAGGGGAAAGTGGCAACCTTGTCTTTTTCCCCTTTTTAAAGTTTGCCCTTTTTAAACCCCTTTTTCTGACGTCTTTTAGGGGGCCCGTTTTAGCCTCCCAAAAAACTCCATCTAAGAAACTAGACCCCTTAAATATTCAAAAAACATTTGGGAAATTTATTTTTTCCCTTTGCGTTTTTCCCCAGAAATGAAAGTAAAGTGGAGGTGAAGTTTCAAAATTTCACTTTTTTAAAGATTTTCAATTTTTATCCATTCTTCACTGGTACGCAGTAGATATTACCAGAAAAAAGGCTACTCAACATCGATTCCCCCATTCTTTCCCAAATGCCCCCTAAAGGGAAAATACACCCCCTTTAGGAATATATCTGGGGTGTAGTGAGTATATCGACCCCACAGGTGTTTCACTGATTTTTTTTACATTAGGCTGGGAAAATCAAACATTCATTTTTTTCCAACAATCTGCAATTTTAGCTGAAAATGTTTCATTATTATAAGGAATCCATAAAAAAGCACCCAAAATTTGTTACGCAATTTCTTCCAAGTTCAGCAGCACCCTATATGTGGGTGTGAACTGCTGTTTGGGCATACATGTCAGGGTGTACCCGGGAGGGAGCGCTATTTGGCGTTTGGAATACAGATTTTACTGGGTGCAATGTTGCATTTACAAAGCCCCCAAAGTACCAGAACAGATGACACCTTTTAGAAGTTTCCCTATCTTGGATGGATCTCATCTAGGGATTAACTGTGCATTTTGGGTCATAGGTTTTTTTGCATTGGGTCATGAAAATGGAAGGGGAAAACGCAGTTCCGCCATTGTTTTGTGGGCTTCATTTTTACAGCAATCCCAATTTGGGATAGGGAAAAATTTTCTTGGGGTCGGTACAATTACAATATATCAATATTATATAGTTTTTTTATGTTTTATTACTTTTACAGAATGGAACAATTTTTTTTTGCTTAATCTTATAGGATAAAAAGAAAATAATGGCATATAGCAGATCTGTTTCATGATGTAAATAAACCCCTCTGACTATAATTGGTCCACCAGTTTTCTGTCATGGTGCCCATTGTTTTAATAACATTAATACTGCTGCATGCTTCACTATTTCTTCTGGATTTTGTGACAGGATCTACAATGGTGGAACAACACCCCCAATGCAATGTGAATAGGGGGGGACATCATGCCAGTTTTCTGGTGTGCTTTGTGGATAAAAACCTGTAAGAACTCTGTTTTATAGATGTATGAACAGTCGTATGCCCAAACCTGGCACAATCTGTGGCAGACATGGCACTTTTGAATGTACCAAGTCCGCAGGGGGCTTGTCGTGCCAGATTCGCACTAATATGCCAAAGTTTGGCCCAAAACATATGAAGGCGCCAAAGATTGCTGCATAACTGTTGTAAAAATCCATACCAATTTCAACATGGTATATTACCGTAGAATGGGACACATGTATAAATTGCTATGTGACACTTTCATACATACTGGTGCCTTCTACTCTCCTCTAAGGCGATGTAAAACTGGAGTGTCGGCGCCAGGTTCCATACATGTCATCCTAGGTGTTACAGTGCATCATATAGAAATAAATAGTGTATCAGCCTGGAGCCCAAGATGTCTTTCTGGAAATAGGCTGGATATTTTACAAAAACCCCCCAAATTTTTCCGTAAGAAAAATAATGTTCCCATTGACTGACAATAGGCGGTGGTTTGAAAAAGTATGAGGAACTACAACACAAAGCATATTAGAAATTTCAAGAACTTTGTTTTTAATGTTCAGAAAATCCCCTGAAACTATTGTTTTTGGGAAGGAAAACAAACAGAAATTACTTGTAAGCTAGTTAACCTGACGACCTTTAAATACTCAGTGTAGTAAATCCTATTTATCTTGGTTATTTATGCCCTTGATTTAGTTTAATTATATAGAAGAAACTTCCCGGCCTGCAGCATGTATGGGCCCAGTACCTTCTGCCCGGAGGCCCTTCATTATACTATTGTTTAGAACTTCACAGTTGTCTATGGGGTGGAAGAGACTTGACAGATGACATCCACTGATGTGTTCCAGGCAAGATAATGACAGTCTTCTCAGTTAAGGACAATGCATGTCAGCTTCATAAGGACAACAGCAGAAACTATTTGGCGTAACCATAGCTCTTAGCAGCACAATTATATAACTTATGTACCTTGGTTGCAGTTTTATTTATGTTTGCCTGGTCTGTCTATGAAAAATGTAGCCGCGCGTGTATGAAGATATTAATGTCGCGAGGTTAAAGAAGTTGTTGGCTTTAGCCAGGTAATCCACCGACTGGGACCCTCAACAATTAGCTGTAATTTGTAAAGCAAACAGACGGCTAGTGCTTAATTTCAGCACCACCATAGGAAAAATTAAATGGGCTATCAGTATAATGCACAGACAGGCCAGGTCTGGTGGAGAAAAAGACACTTGTATGTAAGCACTCTGGTTAATTAATGTAAGTACTGAATTAGGGACTTGTCTTTATTAACTCAGAATTTCTTCACCGCTTACTAGTGTTGTTCGAACTGTTCGAGACAAGTTAAGTCTCAAATGTCTCGATTTCCTCAAACTTGAACCGAACATTTTACTGTTCGTTCAAGGAAATGTTCAAGTTCACCATTGCGCTTGACATGCTATTTTAATAGTTTTTAATGCCTTTCTGTGTAGGGCTCTCATTGTCTGCTAAAGTCACATGACCATGTTATATATATTTTACCGTATTGCGTTCTGAACGCCATTTTCAGCTCACTCTCTGTACTGTACAGACTGCTCTCTGTCTGCTTGCTTGTATGCAGGCACAAGATTTGTTTATTAGTGGTTTTAGATAGGAAAGGCTGCTATTTAGATTACAGGCAGTCCCCGGGTTACATACGGGTTAGGGACTGTAGGTTCGTTCTTAAGTTGAATTTGTATGTAAGTCGGAACCAATATATTTAGTACATGTATGGTGTATGGTTGGGATATGTATGGTGTGTAATTATAGGCAGGTATATGTCCCTAGCAGGTATATGTCCCCCATAGCAGCTATAGGCAGGTATATGTCCCCTCATAGGCAGGTATAGGTCCCTCATAGCAGGTATAGGCAGGTATATGTCCCCCATAGCAGGTATAGGCAGGTATAGGTCCCCATAGCAGGTATAGGTCCCCCATAGCAGGTATAAGCAGGTATATGTCCCCCATAGCAGGTATAGGCAGGTATGTCCCCCATAGGTAGTTATATGTCTCTCATAGCAGGTATAGGCAGGTATGTCCCCCATAGGTAGTTATATGTCTCTCATAGCAGGTAATAGGCAGGTATGTCCCCCATAGGCAGGTATATGTCCCTCATAGGTAGGTATAGGCAGGTATGTCCCCCATAGCAGGTATAGGCAGGTATGTCCCCCATAGATAGGTATAGGCAGGCATGTCCCCCATAGCAGGTATAGGCAGGTATGTCCCCCATAGGTAGCTATAGGCAGGAATGTCCCCCATAGGCAGATATATAGGCAGGTATGTCCCCCATAGGCAGAAATATAGGCAGGTATGTCCCCCATAGGTAGCTATAGGCCAGTATGTCCCCCATAGGCAGATATAGGCAGGTCTGTCCCCCATAGGTAGCTATAGGCAGGTATGTCCCCCATAGGCACATATAGGCAGGTATGTCCCCCAGAGCTTATTAAAAAAACAAACAAACACAGATACTCTCCACAGTCCCCCACTCCCCCGCTGCTCACCTCCGGCTCCGTCTTCCTGCACAGGCCGGTGATGTCATCAGGCCGCGCAGGCAGTGTGATGAGATCGCACGCTGCCTGTGCCGGAGACTCCGGAAGGTTGCATGTCTGCTTGCGGCCTTCCGGAGTTCTATTGCGGAGCAGGGAGCGCTCGCTCTCTGCTCCGAAATAGTGGAGGAGCGCATAGAGCCGAAGCAATCCCCGCCGGTGCCCGGGCCATGGCAGTTCCCGGACGCCGATGGGGACGGGAGAGTCAGCTGCATGCGCTCCCAGGAGTCGCGTGCAGCTGCAAAGATTGCTGCTAGTGCGCCGGGCCACCACAGCGCCCGGACACTATAAGCGGTCCCTGGCTTGGTCCCCGTTCGTAACTAGGGGACAGACGTAAGTCGGAACGACGTAAGTCGGGGACTCACTGTAGTTAGTTAGTTAGGTAGTTAGTTAGGGGTGTGTGCAGCAAGCGTAGAGAATCAAGACTTAGATAGCATTTTCCTCTCCATAGACAGCAATAGTCAGTGAGTTTGGTATTGCTGGCTTCATCTTTCCCACGCCCAGAAGCTGTTATTTGTCGTCATTTGCAAGGTTCACATAATGCCTAACTCTGATACACATGGATAAATATGATACAGAGTGCTTGGATTTGCTAAAAAGTTCAGTTTTTGCAGTATTGGGGGTGAAATCATTTTATAACACACTGTCTCCAATTCTCCTATACAAAAAAATATATTCTAAATAGTGGTTGGCTGGTGAAAATTATACTGAGTGAAGAAAAGTTCATTTTTTACAGTTTTGGGGGTTCAGTAATTGTATAACATACCGTCTTCAAATCTCCTACACAAAGAAATATATTGCTATAGTGGTACAGGTATAAATATTAACCTGAACATCTTCTCCCACTTTTCAAATGTGACATGTGTCACTTTATCTAGGAATATCTTTTTAATGCTTTTAACTTGCCATGTGATTTAAAGTATGTTTTTCCGTGACACATTATACGTTAGGTGAGTAATCATTTTTGGTTGATATATTTCTTGTATATATGTGAAAAATATCAAAATGTTACAATTTGAAAAAAATTGCCTTTTTAACCCCTCACTGACGCAGCCAGTTTTGACTTCCCTTCACTTATATAAGAATAACTTTTTGATACTTTTACCATGCGATTCATACATTGTTTTCTCATGTCACTGTAACGGGTGAGCGGGTAAAGCGGGTAGTGGACCCACTGGACCACTGCCGGGCTTGCTCCGAAGGCTCAACTAAGTGGCCATCAGGCATGGGTATCTTCACAGAGAATTTGATGGTAAGGTTGGCTGACCCCAACTGCCACCAGGTGCTACCTCAGAGCAGTCCCCAGCAGTGGCAGCTGACCAGACAGGCCAGAAGTGCCAATGCTAGGCACCAACAGGATAAGGGACAGTGACACTGCAGACTAGAAGTAATTATGGGCAGGTACAGAACAAACACACAGACAGGACTAAACGGATGCCGAGCAAGAAGGTTAAACAGAAGCCAAAGTACAAAACAGACTGACTGGAAACAACACACAGAACAAGATCAGAGACTAAGGCTAGGACACAGGCAACGGAACAAGGCTCGACCAGGGCACAAACACAGGCAGAGAACAAGGCAAGGAAACTCACAGATGTGGAAACAGGGATAGCAGAAACAAGCTAGGAACTAAGGCATAACATGGCAAAGAACTCACAGACAAAGGTGCATACAGACACATGGAAATCAACATGGAGACTAACCACACATAGAGGATACCAAAAGGACACAAACAAGAAGACAATACACAGGAACAACAGACTACACCAAGAGACAACATGACACAACAAGGATCAGGCAGGGAGTGTGAGGAGAAGCAGGTTTATAAACCCACAGGTGGAAGGGGATTGGCAGAGGAAGCCCAACCCCGCTGCACACTGTGGGAATAAAGGAAGGGAAGATGTGGCCACCGCCCTCTATAGAGACAGGGAATCAGGGCAGCCAAGATGGAGGAGCAGCATGGCCAGCATGGGAAAGCCGCACAGCAACCGCAGGTGGGTAAGCAGCGGCTACAGGAGCGCTCACAGTGACACTGCAACAGGAACCAGATCTGCATTAGGAACATAGGTACGACTGCGGTTCGCAGCAGAGGCCGCAGTGTAAGGACAGGAACGTGGCACGGACCGTGACAGTCACATTGTGCTTTAAGTAAGTAAGAAATTTTGGTCCATACAATCCTTTGTTTATTTTCAAAGTTCAAAAATGTCTGCTTGTAAGACAGTTATTGCACACAAAATAGTATATAACTAGCATCTACCATATGTCTACTGTAGGTTGGCATAATGTTTTAAATGTCTGTTTATTTTTTTTACAACATTAGGGAACTTAGAAATTTAGTAGTAATTTTTACCATTTTCAAGACAATTTGCAACATAGATTTTTTTAGGGACTGTCCAGTTCTGATGTGGCTTTGAGGGACCTGTATGTTAGAAACCCGCTGATAACAGCAGGGAATTGGGCTGTTTTTATTCCCTACTTTTTAACCTGTTAAACGGCGTGGCAATCGCCAGCATGTTAACTGATCGGCACCCAGTGTCGGACTGGGGTGCCTATGGTCCACCGGTGGAGTTTATTTTAGGGGCCCACCCTGCAGCTACTGTAACTGTACATGGCTCCTATACTCTGCCTCTTGCTTGTTACCTCTTTCTCTTTGCCTTTTTGCTTCTCCTGAGGATGTAAATGCCATTTAAAGACAACTCCAGGTCCACCCTGTTCAGGGGCCCACCGGTGGTTCCCCTATTCCCCTGTGGACCAGTCCGAGCCTGTCGGCACCAAGATAACGGGGTGCCCATCAGTTGACATGCTGGCTGGATCATAGAGTAATCCACCGCAATGCCTCCACATTATTATTATTATTATTAAGTATTTTAGAGCACCATTGAATCCAGGGCGCTGTACATTCGAGGGGGTTACATACATAACATAAATCAAACGAGTACATTGATAAGTGATTAATGACAATTGGCACGACAGAGGGAGAGAGGACCCTACCTGCGAGGGCTTACAATCTACAAGGAGGGGGAAAGAGACAGAAGGTGAGGGGCAGACATGTTTGTGGAGGAAGTAGTGACAACAGGTTAGTGTAGGTTATAGGCAAGCCTGAAGAAATGGGTTTTCAGGTTGCTTTTGAAGGTGGTGAAAGTGGGGGAGAGTCTGATGTGTTGGGGCAGTGAGTTCCAGAGTGTGGGTGAAGCACGGGAGAAGTCTTGGAGACGGTTGTGTGAGGAACTGATGAGGGAAGAGCAGAGGAGAAGGTCCTGAGAGGAGCGGAGATTGCGTGAGGGGAGATATTTGGAAATTAGGGCAGAGATGTATGGAGGGGAGAGGTCATGGAGAGCCTTGTAGGTCATGGTTAGTAGCTTGAAATGAATTCGCTCCCACTCTACACCATACCAGATGTTGTCTGAAAAAGGCTCTTTAATTCTGAACTGAAAACGTTTCTTCTCATCTAGATTTCTTACTTTGTCTGAAATGTGTATTTTTACTACACTGGATAATTGTCTTTTCTGCTTGTAAATAAAATACATCTATATTTCTGCAAGAAAATTTGTGGTGTGCGGTAGATTACGATTCACATTCAGGATTGGTGATCCTTCCACAAGCACCCCAGCATCAGCATTGCAGCAATAGATGTGTGGCATCCTGCCTTACTTGAACATGCTGGCTGGAAGCCTTGTGAAGGCTGCCATCACTGCCATGCTTCCCATTTTACCACTTCCTGTCCCAGACAGGAAGTGGTAAAACCACCATCTTTGTTCACCTTTCTGCACTGTTTATATCATGTTTCAAAGTCAAGGCTGACAGGCCACATCTGGCCTGCTGTATTTGGATTTGGAGCTCATACCCTTCTCTACATTGTTCAGCAACTTACAAGCGGTGGCACAGCTCCGGTAGCCCTATCCAAGCACCCTATTTACCTTCCAAGGCCCCCCAAAGGTCAATCATAATGCTAATGTGAAAATGAGTTTGACATTCCTGGTGTATACAATGCAGAAGGGTGTATTAATGATCAAGCCGTCCTAGTGGTCAAGTATCCTAGGGGGACTCAATGTACAAGTAAAAAAAAAATGTTTAAAATAATTTTTGCCGTTTTACAAATAAAAGAGTTAAAAGAACTGTAAAGTAACATGTACTTGGTATTGTCATGTCCATAAAAGTCTGATCTATTAAAATCTAACATCAGTTACGTACGCTGAACACCGTAGAAGAAAAAATTTGAAACGGCAAAATTGTGGGGTTTTTTTGGTATTTAATGTTCCGTAAATAGAATAGAAGTGATCAAGAAAGTCGCATCTATTCCAAAATGGTACTAATTTAAACTACACTTCAGCTCTCAAAAAATGCTCCCTTACTCAAGTCCATAGGTGCAAGAGCAGAAATGTTATATGTAACATAAAATGGCGCTGCAGTGCAAATTAAAAAAATTATTATTTTTTAATGGTACTAAAACATAATGAAAACCCTACATATTTGGTATTGCCGGAATCATATCAACCTGCAAAATACAGATAACAAATTATTTATACCGAGGAGTAAACCCCCACAGATGGCGCAAGTATGTTTTTTCACATTTTGCCCCACTTAGAATTTTTGTTTGTGGTTTCCCAGTATAATTCTATTATACGGTGAATGACCCCATTAGAAAGTACATCTTGTCCAGCAAAAGAAGAGCCCTAATATGTCTATGTGGCCATATTATTTTGACCACACGGTGGGAAGGGGTTAAAAATTGTTTATGTATCAACATATTCTGACTGCCATAATTTTTAGATTTTTCTGTGGACAGAGCTGTGTAAGATATTTTATTTGCAGAATGAACTGACATTTTCATTGGTACCACTTTGGGGTTTGTATGACTTATTGATCACTTTTTATTTCATTTTATTTGCAGTGGGATGAAAAAAATGACAATTTTGGCATAGTTTTTTTTTTCTTTTTTCATCATGTGGGTTTAGTAAAAGTCCTATAGTCAAGGTTGTTACGCATGTGGTGATACCATATACCATATACAGTATGTGTACTTTTTAAATATTTCATTTTTTTTTTGTGATTGGCATTTGTAATGTAAAAAGAATGCTGTTAGTGCTTTACTTTTTTTTTTGAACTTTTTTTTACCCTTCTTCTTTTTTGTCCTTAACATGACTGTACTGTATTACACAACTGTCAGTAACTGTGTCAGGCACTTCCCCTGTGCATGGCCTGGCATCGAGACATCACAACCAGCACGGAAACCTTTGTAAGACTCTTGGTCTGTCATTTCAAGATTTGGCACCCCAGGATTACACAGTGGGGTGCTAATGGAGTCAGAGGGAACTCCCTTCATCTGTCACACCCTTTATATGTACAGTCACAAGTGACCGCAGCAGCTAGCAGTTTAATTGGCCGCAATCCAAGTAAACTCTAGTCTCAGCCATTAGTGCAGGTTCCCAGCTGTAATACACAATTGGTTCCATGCGCCGATCATTCGGCACAATGTATATGATGTACAGGTTTGTAAATCTACAACAAGTATTTGCTACCTATGACATACATGTACATCATATGTAAGTAAGGGGTTAATAAGGTATTTGAACATGTTTTTTTTTTTTGCAAACCAGACAACTCCTTTAACGTTAGCCCACCATGATGTACCTGTAAAGGAGTATGGAATAGGCTCCCTCGCTGAGCCTGCTTTATATGCAGCGGGTGCCAGCTGGTCACCAAATAGGGGCAAAGGTCAAAGCAACTATGGCATCTAAACTGTTAGGAGGGGTGCGGCGGTGCCTTCTTCCATTGCTTGATCGATCCTCTGGGACACAATTGTGGAGTGCCCTTTATTTGCAACAGCACCCACAGACCTAATAAGGACTTCAAGGTCTACCATGATTTTCAGCCATAGACAGGGTGTAATAGGCCACCGAAATCACTATTGTATTGGATATTGTACAATAAATCAAGTGATTGCATGTTCAAGTCCCCTACAGAGACTAAAATAATGTAGCAAAAAAATGGTAAAATGTTCCTATAGATATGCCATCAATGTGTGATATATGAACAACCCTATGAGACATATATGATAACTGATAGTCTTTATGTTAACTTGCCTCAATTTATTGAAACTATGGTTGTTGGTAAGTTGCCTATGACCATATCTGGCAGGGATCCAGATCACTATTAGAGAAGCCCTGGTGAGAAGATAACATTGGTGTGGTCTGTGAGCTGTACCACTCACTGACTGTGAAAAAAAGATAGGGCTCCAGTGGTTTTTCCATATCTACGCACCTTTGGTTTATAGCTTGTAGACCTCTGGATGTCTGAGCTACAGCTAATTTGAAACTGAAAGGTATTTGCTCATAAAAATCCAAAAATAGCCAAGTTACTCTCTCTATCCATATGGATAAAAGATCAATCTATTCAGTCCTATCAAAGTCAAGGTAATACTGGGTGACAACATTTGTGGAAGCCGTCATGGTAAGCATTTTACTTGTCATCCATCTTTTCTATAAACATGTGTCTAACAAATTGCTGAATCAAATTTTCCCAAAATAACTCTGAAAAACACAAGTAATTTATTTACATTCAGCTGGAAATGTCTGAGAATCTTTTTAAACCGCAATGTTAAACACTCATCTTCCCAGTAAGTGAAGGTGTTCTTCAGCCGTATATTTACATGCGTGTAAGGAGATTTATTTATGTAGGGAAGACTGTTTAAGCAAGAGATTGACCCCTGGTGTGATTATGGAACAGACGTTTTCCTGAACAAGTATGGACTTTGGAAGAAGTTTAGCCTCTGCTGCAATTTCATGACTGACCTTCACCCTTTACCGAAGTCCCAAGTTTAGTACAGAGAGGATCGTATGTGTGGGGAATAAAAAAGAATTCAGCCTTCAATGGGCTTCTTATACCCATGAAAAGTTCTCACATCAATTTTAAAGTGTGAGATTGTTATGTTAAGTCAATCTCAGAGGCCTCGCTCTAGACCCGGCAACACATAAAGTAACTTGTATGTAATTCCAGGAGAACCTTCTGCCTAATGTAACCATTGACGCTTCTGCATTGACAGAGGTTTTTGCACCTCTTAATGTACTTTTTGTTTTAAGTGGTAAAATGGAATTGGTCATGATTGTTTTGACAAGCTAGAGAATGTGAAAAGTCGAACTCTGAAATTTCTAGAATAACTTTCCTATCTGTTGGTAAGCTGCTTCTTTTTCATAAATTCCCCCTTAAAAACAAGCCCTTTTCACATTAGAACAGATTTTTTTTTATTATTGTGTCTAAAAATAGCTCTATATTTGTATTTCTGTATTATATTTTTTCATGACACAACACTGAAGATATGACACTTTGATACAATGTAAAGTAGTCAATGTGCAGGTTGTATAACAGTATAAATTTGGTGTGCCCTCAAAATAACTCAACACAGCCATTAATGTCTAAACCACTGGCAACAAATGTGAGTACACCCTTAAGAGAAAATGGACAACTGTGCTCAATTTGCTATTTTCCCTCCACAATGTCATGTGACTTTTCAATGTGACAAGGTCTCAGGTGTGAATAGGGAGCAGATGTGTTAAATTTGGTGTTATCACTCTCACTCTCTCTCATACTGGTCACTGGAAGTTTAGCATGGCTCCTCATGGCAAAGAACTGTCTGATAATCTTAAACAAAAGAACTGTTGCTGTACATAGAGATGGCCTAGGCTATAAGAAAATTGCCAACACCCTGAAACTGAGCTGTAGCATGATGGCCAAGACCATACAGCAGTTTAACAAGACAGGTTCCACTCAGAACAGGCCTCGCCATGGTCGACCAAAAAAGTGCACATGCTCAGCGTCATATCCAGAGATGAGTGTTGCCAGCATTGATGATGCACAAGAGAGCCTGCAAATAGTTTGCTGGAGGCAAGCAGACTAAGGACATTGATTACTGGAACCATGTCCTGTGGTCTGATAAAAGCAAGATAAACTTATTTGATTCAGATGGTGTCCAGCGTGTGGCAGCAACCAGGTGAGGAGTACAAAGACAAGTGTGTTAGTGGGAGTGTCATGGTTTGGAGCTGCATGAGCACTGCCATCTGTGAGTAGCTACAGTTCCATGAGGGAAGCATGAATGTTAACATGTACTGTGACATACTGAAGCAGAGCATGATCCCCTCCCTTCGGAAACTGGGACAGAAGGCAGTATTACAACATGATAATAACCCCAAACACACCCCCAAGACGGCCACTGCCTTGCTAAGGAAAATGAGGATAAAGGTGCTGGACTGGCCAAGCATGTCCCCAGACCTAAACCCTATTGAGCATCTGTGGGGCATTCTCAAATGGAAGATGGAGGAGCACAAGGTCTCTAACATCCACCAGCTCTGTGATGTTGTCATGGAGGAGTAGAAAAGGATTCCAGTGGCTGCAACCTGTGAAGCTCTAGTGAAGGAATAACAGAGGAACAGCACAACACAGAGTCATATAAGAAGATGTTCTAGAATTATTCTTTCACAGGGAACACAGGTACTTACTAAAACAGACAGGTCAGGAGATCCTCTTTAACTCTCAATAAATATTGTTTTGCCAGTAAATCCTTTCTAAGGCAATCTCAGGAGGATCTAAAACTGGCGTCCTTCCTGGCCCACCACTGTAATTTCAAATCATATAATATAGCTCCACAAGTTCCATTTAGAAACACTGTGTTTTTATTATAATTGTTCCACATAATCAAATGCAAACGTTAAAAGATACTTGCAACATATAGTGTCCGTGGATTGGATCAGTCACGTGATGGCAACCTGAACTTGCATCTGACCACTATGTGGTGGTATTGTAGATTATATTGGTGCTTGTATAGTGGCAGCGTACACTTGTCCCGATTGTGAAAGTGAGTGCATAATAAGTGGTGAAGTGTTTGACCAATGCAGAATTCAGAGGAAGATATTGTATGTGGGCTGGTGGGGGTGTTGTGCATGGGCTGCTTTTTAGTTCCAGTCTAGCTCTACGTCTGATGTATATGTATGGTAAAATAAGGAGCAGAACCCACTCCATATGCAGCAGGTTTCAGCTAAATATTACAACTAAAACTTGCTGGCAGCAGCTAGGACTGGAGATAAAGTTATCCATTTTAACCCTTAGATGTTGTAATCATAAACAACTACGGCATCTGAGGGGTTAAAGAGAAGGCTGGGACCCAATTTCCCCACCCAAAATGCAAACACAATGTGCCAAGTGCTTTCCTTGAGAGCCAGAGGCCTAGGGATGGCCTCAAAGCTCGCCATGTTATTACTTCTATTACACTGTGTCAAAACTAAAATCACAATACATTGTAGTACATAAATATTGCAATATATTGTACAAGCAATTCTGTCCAAGTAATCACATGTTCAAGTCCCCTAGGGGACTAAATAAAGGGTGAAAGGTAAAGTTTTTAAAAATTAAAAAACTAAATGTCAGGATCCGTTTAACTGGGCAGCCTTCCGTTCGTATGGTGTGACACCAGGCAAGAGTTAAACCGTCTGGCCTGGGTCGACACCCTGGGAGAGGTGCGGCCCAGGAGCTCAGGAGTGACAGCTCTGCAGCCTCTCCCAACAGAGGGTGTGTCACTCAGGCCAATCAGAGGGTTCGGACAGCTGCTGGGGCGGTGTCTGGGCAGAGCTTTTAAACCCACTCAGTCCTGTCAGGCATTGCCTGTGAAAGGTTTCCTCTTGTTTTCCCTGTGCTTCTTTGTATTGCTTATCTTTGTATTTGACCTCGACTTGCATTTGACTACGTTTCATCCTCCATTTCTGTACCGCGTGTGACCCTTGGCGTGTTTCCGGTGTACTCTGCTGGTTTCTGATTTTGGCTTTGGAGTTCCCGACCCGGACAGTTTGACATTGCGTTTCCCTGATGGCCCTGCACTTAGCAGCGTTGGTGGCTGTCATCCAGTTGGGGTCTGCCTCCTAGGGCAGCACGCCAATTAGGCAGGAACAGTGGGCTGGGTGGCAGTCAGGGCCCACTGCACCTCCTCTGACATGGCACTAAAACTTCAAAACAGCTCAATTTACAAAATAAACAATACAAAACTAAAAATTTAATTATTAAAATTTCATATTATTTGTTCTGTACAGTGAATGCTGAAAAAGAAATATTCAATGCCAAAATGTTGATCAAAAGTCGTATGTAATCCAAAATGGTACCAATACAAATTACAACTTGACCTGCAAAAAATGAGCCCTCACACAGCTCTATTGGCTGAAAAAAAAAAAATCTATTACAGATTGTGTAAGCAGTTAATATAACAAAAACTGTAAAAACTTGGTGTCACATGCAGAAAAAAGCCTGGGTGTGACTGCTACTCTATGTATAGCTCCATAGCTATCTCCATACAGAGGCACCATAAGATGGCATGTGGAGTGGACAGGAATCAATAGTACAGACCTATAGGGACTCTCTCTGGCCATACAGGGAATGAGCACATGAATTTAACTCATTATTCTAGAAAGCTTGTTTGCTATCTTAACCTGAGTCAGTTTAGCATAAATTAGACATATTTTAATACTGTCAAAAAAGAGCAGCATTGGTAAATAACTCCATTTTGAAGAGGGTTATCCAAGATTTGCAAAAGATAATTTTGAGTTAAAATTTTTAAATCCTAAACTCTGAATACGATATCATACCACAGGGTCATCAAGAAACACTACACATTTCTTCCTGTCTAAAATAGCTGCTTGTTCGCTAAATGGCCTCCTTATGTCATAGCGGGATACGTTTATTTAACCAGTCTTCATTTCCATAACCCTGGCACTTAGGAACAGACACTACTGTTTGTAATGCATTTAAACACGACTGCTTATTTTCAGTTTTCAAAATGTTGCATAACAAATTAAAAATGCAGAGATGAAAGGATTATGTTCTCCAATGTAAGAATTACACTGAGGAAAAAAATAGGATACTGTGACATTTTATATAAATAAAAAAATTGAAATAAAAAAAATTTAGACAATTTAATGTTTCTGTTGTTTTGTGACTTTACAAAAACATTCCCAAAAAGTTTGAAAATGTAATTTTACCAGTGTTCTCAGACGAAGTAGTAATCGTGTTACATATACTTGTATGAAATTATAACAGATATACTCAAGTTTCAGCTTTTTAAGTTTTCATGTCACGAATGCCACTGTAATTAAAAGATCAGAGAGTTATATACAAAAAGAGAGGGGCCCTATATTGTCAGAAATAGCACTTAATAAATACTAAAGGGGTTTCCTTAGTGCTGTGCTAGAAAAAATCCAGAGAAAAGCTCATTAAAAAAGAACAGTTGCGGAAGAAAGAAGAAAAGCTGATTAGCAACAAGATAGATCATTTCAAAAGAGATGCTCCTGAATATTACTTATGTGTTCTAAGATGGCTGAAAAATCCAATCCTCAAGGCACAGATCTCTGGATGGTGGGAGCAAGAGGTTCCATTTGGGAGTTGCTTTGCAAATCTGGTTTCTTCTCCCTCTCCTTTCAAAATCCTCTTTTATCTACCTCCTTAGAGAAATGGTTAATCTCAAAATTCATGGGCCATGCGGCACCATTGGGCACGATCTGTGGTCAGGGCTTCCCAGTTAGGTATGTCAGTTTGGCCTTTTTTTAAGGTCGGTCTTGATGCTGTCTTTGCCTTCCTCAGATCTCCACCTTTCAGCAGTGGTGAGGCTAGATGGATGGAGACAAAGCCTAAAAATGGGAAGACGGGATTTAAAAACTTATTTTAGCACCATTTTTACTGTTAAAAAAGAAATAACTAAAAAGTAAAATAATAGACTTTTTTTTTTTTTTTACAATTGTCCCTTAATGATTATATATATATAATTCTCGACAAACCCCGAGGAATTACAACTGTGCGTAACTCATAGGTTGCAAATAAAAAGTTTTAGTTTTTAATTGCAAAAGTGCCAGCGCTGTTTATCCGTGGAGCCTTGGTCCAAGTCCAGCCCGACTGGACACCGGGTAAAGAAGGTTCCTTTCTTCTGGTTATTGATACAGTAGATTTCACTGTTTTGTCATGCTTGCTACCCTTGAATTTTTTTTTTTTATATTCTATGTTAGGTTAAGATGACCAAAGGAGCTACATATCCTGTGACATCTCTTATACAATCCACAATACAATGCATGGAGCATCATCATAATGATGAAACTTCATTGTTTAACTCCTCACCCTCCAAAAGCCATGTTTTTTTATTTTTCCATCTACACAGACATGTGAGGGCTCGTTTTTTGAGGGACAATATGTTTTTTTAATGGTGTCATTGATCATAGCCTATAATGTACTGGGAAACCGAAAAAAAAATCTTGGAGGGGTGAAATGTGAAAAAAATGTACTTGCACCATGTTTGCAGGTTTTTTTTTTTTATGTCATTCAATTTATGATGTGCTATCTGTATTCTGCAGGTTGATGCTATTCTGATGATACCAAACATTTAAGGTTTTTGTTATGTTTTAGTACTTTTAAAAAAATGCAAACATTCTCTATTCCTTAACTTGCGGTGCAGCTCCATTTTCTGCGTACTGTAACTTCTTTCTTCTTCCCCTTCTGAGCCTAAGCGATGATGCATTTGTAGCAGGCTGAAGTGTAGTTTTCATTGGTACAATTTTGGGATACATGCAGGGCCAGGACAAGGCATTTTGGTGCCCTAGGCAAAAAAGGCAAATAGCGCCCCCCCCCACCCCTCCTCCTCACGTTGTTGAAATTTCAAAATGACTAAATTAATAAAATGGAGGAGAGGACAGACGCAAGCACCATCCTCCTTATTCTCTTGCACAGCCTGCTTGCAGGGCATTTTACCTCATGTTAAAACCCTAAATTTTCAGGGTGTGCAGTGTGATAAGATGTTTTAATGTTCCACTTTTTTTTTTACAATATAGGTGGGAAGGACATATTGTACGTGAACTGGTTGGGTTTGAGTGATTTTTAGGCTTTGTTCACATCTATGTTTTGTTTTACCATTGTTTTACTCTGTTTTGGAAGGAGAAAAATGGAAAAGAACAGTCACTCATTAATTTCACAGGTTTTTAGGCCCCAGATTTCTTCTTTTTTTACAGCAAAAAAAATAAAAAGGAATGCTGCACTATTGGTTCGATGAAAGGACCCTCTTTTTTTTATTTTTTTAACACTGAGGTCAATGGAAAACAGATACACATCTTTTAAATTGATCTCTTATTTTTTCTGTAAATGCACAGACAGATTTCAGACATTAAAACAATAATACATTTTTAATGGAAATAAACTGATGCCAATGGAAACTAAAATATCGGTTTATTTAACAGATCCAAACGACAGATCGTTTAAAAAAAACCCCAGAAGACTACACTTACTCGGCATAGAAAAAACGATCAGATGATTTGGGGTTTTAGGATTCTAGGAGCCGGAGCAGGAAGAAACGAACAGCAGGGACACAGTCACAGGCAGCAATTTACTTACCAGCCGAAAATGAGCACAATTGTTCTCTATGCAAAACCTGTGCAGCAGTCCCCACTGCACAGGTTTTGCCGTCGGACGGTTTTGCCGCCGGCGGACCGGCGAGAAAACATTGTATAAGCACAATCTTCCGTCCGGTTTCCCGACGGAAGATGTGCTTCTCAATGGGAGGGGGGAGGGCTGTTCTCCGCTCAACGGGGGGACGGCCGCAAAACAGGACAAATACCGGCCGGCAAACCGGCCGGTATTTGTCCTGTGCAGTGGGAACGCGCCCTAAAACCGATGAAAATCTGATCATTCAGGCAGCCCATCGACATCAATAGAAAAAATAACCTGTAGTCTGCACTGGTACCAACCAGAACTAACCGCAAAACATGACAAAAAACGCAGTCGTGCATCAGAAAAAAAGATAATCGACTTTCGCCATTTTTTATTTTTTGTCCTATGCTGTGTACACCTAGGCTAATTGTACGTTTTTTGCTTCCATCAGAAGTGAACCAGAGTTTAGTCCTGCCTTTAAGCTTTATTAGCCTGAATATGAAAATCCCTTGAAAGATTTATACCATTTTTAGGATTTTTGGATAAAAAATAGGGGATGCAAGAACCAAAATGCAAAACAAAACAGCAAACAGAGTGCTGGCTTCTAACTGTTGAAGTCAGGAAGGGGACGCTACTGTTGCTGCCAATCGCCATCTACAGCAATGACATTCCCATATGGAAAAAAAAGAAAAATATAGAAGACCAATGGCAGGTGAGGACGGCGCAGCGCTGGATATAAGGCATTTCATTTTTTTCATGTCTCCTAAATATTGGAATAAAAAAGTGATCAAAGTGATATCGCCTGTATCCTAAAAGGATACCAATAAAAAGTAGACTACAGCCCACAAAACATGCCACTCACTCTGGTCCATTGGTGGAAGCACAAAAGTTATTGGTCGCTGAAAATGGTGCCGCAGAGAAAAGTTAAGAAGTTGAGAATGTCTGGACTTTAACAGTGCTAAAACACAACAAACACCCTACAAATGCTGTATCACCAAAATTGTACTGACCTGCAGAGTACATATAACACATCATTTGCACTGAAGGGTCAACACCATAAAAACAAAAGCTAAGTACATTTGTTTTTACATTTTGCCCCACTTAGACTTTTTTTTTTGCAGTTTCCCAGTATATTCCATGGTTCAGTGAAGGACACCATTACAAAGTACATCTTGTCCCGCAAAATAAAAGCCCCATATGTCTATGTAGGTGGAAAATTTACTATTGGAATCTATGGAAAGTGGCAGACATTATTTTATACGTTTTTGGACACTTTTTTTGCAAAAACGCTTTACAAATGACACCAAAAAACGTGACATAGCTTAAAAATCACTTCCCCAACATATATCATGGAGCAGCAATGGAGAATAATAGAACACAAATAGTCTTATTTGAAGCACTTTTATTCTATATGTGCTCTATCATTCCTCAAGGCTTCATATATATTGAGGCACTGTTTTTCAAGGTATCTCACTGATGACCAGGAACATAGCATTTATGGACCATTATAATATTATTTTTGACTAAGTCTCGCAGGCATCAGCCAGATTGCATCCAGCACCAGTTGTTAAAGCTTGTCTGGATGCAATCTGGCTGATGCCTGCGAGCACTAGCTTTCATAGCTCTTAAGTTAGTGATTAAACAGTACTAGTGTCACAGGGACTCTAAATTTCCATCTTAAAAATTAAAAATCATTGTTAAAATACATCTATGAGCTTGCTTCAGCTGCTACAGGCTGTGGGGGGGTGAGGGGCGACACAATGCCTCGGCAGCAGCTCCTGTGTGTGGGGGAGAGACATGAGGAATGTACACAGCACACTGACACAGGACTGCTCGGGACATTAGGGGCCATTTACACGGCAGTGTGCAACCCGGCCGGTATTTGTCCTGTTTCGTGCCCGTCCCCACGGCCGCGGGGGGGACGGCTTTTCTCTGCGATGAGCGGAGAACAGCCCTCCCCCCTCCCAGTGAGATGCACATGTTCCGTCCGGAAACCGGACGGAAGATTGTGCTTCTACAATGTTTTGTCGCCGGTCCGCCGGCGACAAAACCGCCGGGCGGAAAACCCGTGCAGTGGGGACTGCTGCACGGGTTTTCCATAGAGCACAATTGTGCTCATTTTCGGCTGGTCTTTCAGGCGGTCTGAAAAACCGCAAACCAGCTGAAAAACCGGCCGAAAACCCGTGCAGTGGGGACATGCCCTTGCTCCTCTGCCCTGCTCACTGCAGCATCATGAACAAGCGGACTGGCTCACCTCCGCTCACTAAGTAAATTGCTGCCTGTGACTGTGTCCCTGCTGTTCGTTTCTTCCTGCTCCGGCTCCAGGACTTTGTCTCCTCTCACTTGCTGCTGACGGCAGCCGGAAGGATGGGAGGGACTCAGGGAGGTGAGCGGCACCTTCTCTGATGCGGTGATGCTCCGCAGAAGACGGCGCCGCGCAAGAGGGGAGGGGAGTGTGCGTGACGGAGAATGCCAACCCACTGGCAGTGACTGAGGTCAGCGGGCTGCTGTATTGCAATCCGAGCTATTACAGCAGCCTTGATCAGAGTGAGGAGAGGTTATGTTTGAACGTAAATGCGCCCCTATGGTCTGGCAGAGGTATGGCGCCCTAGGCTATCGGCTACCTCCGCCTACCCATCGTCACGCCCCTGGATTAGTCCCCGGAGTCGATTGCTAAGGTCTTATCAATCGACGTGAGGCCGTAACAACTGGCTTAACAACCGACTGGAGTCCGCGGAGTCGATTGCTAACTCTTATCAACTGACTTTTGTTGAGGCCTTAACAACCGGCTTAACGACTGTTAGCGACTTCACACGCAGTAAATTATGTGTCCCCCAGTGAAGGTAATACGGTCCCCCAGTAAGTTATACGTCCCCCAGTAGGTGGATATATACTTTATATGTCTCCCGGTAGGTGTGTAGTTTACATGTCCCCCAGCAGGTATATGTGCAGGTTACGGATCCCCCAGCAGGTATATGGGCAGGTTACGGATCCCCCAGCAGGTATATGGGCAGGTTATGGATGTCCCAGCAGGTATATGGGCAGGTTATGGATCCCCCAGTAAGTATATAGGCAGGTTTAGGTCCCCCAGCACACCTGGGTAGGTTTATATGTCCCCCGCGAGGTATATAGATAGCTTATAGGTCCCCCAGCAAGTATATAGATAGCTTATAGGCCCCACAGCACGTGTATATATAGGTAGCTGATAGGCCTCACAGCACCTAGATAGGTGGATTATAGCGCCTCCCTGCACGTATATAAGTAGATAATAGCCCCCCTGCACATATAAAAGTAGATAGTAGCCCTCTGCACATATATAAAAGTAGATAGTAGCCCCCTGCACATATATAAATGTACAAAGTAGAACCCTGCACATAAATAAAAGGACATAGTAGCCCCCTGCACATATATAAAAGTACATAGTAGCGCCCTGCACATATATAAAAGTACATAGTAGCGCCCTGCACATATATAAAAGTACATAGTAGCCCCCTGCACATATATAAAAGTACATAGTAGCGCCCTCACATATATAAAATGTACATAGTAGCCCCCTGCACATATATAAAAGTACATAGTAGCGCCCGGCACATATATAAAAGTACATAGTAGCCCCCTGCACATATATAAAAGTACATAGTAGCCCCCTGCACATATATAAAAGTACATAGTAGCGCCCTGCACATATTTTAAAAAAAGTCCCCCTAAATTTAAAAAGAAAAACCCCCTGAAAACATATATAAATGTAATTTACCCCCCCCCTGACATTTAAAATTTTAAATTTATAGGCCCCCAGCATAAAATGGGAGCAAAAAAAAAAATTTTTTAAACCTGACAGCATTTCCCCCTGACCTCCTTCCCCCGGCTGTCGCTGCTCCCGGTTTTTTTCCTTCACGGCGGACGTCCCGGGGCCCGTCGCGCGGGCGGGCGGGGTGAGGGCCCACGCCCCCTTTTGCTGGCACTAAATGGCCGCATCCGTTTGCGGCCCAAGTTTACCCCGGGAGCTCTTTTGCTCCCCCCCAAAGCTTAAAAGGGGATGTGCGTCGGCGGACGACATACATTTTAGTCCCGCCCCCGGCTGCCCCCGCCAAGGTCCTAAACCGATAGCTTAGGGGGACGGGTTTAACCGGCTTAGGACCCTAACGAGGCTGGCCGGGGGCCGGATAGGGCGGGCCCGCCGGGGAAAACCCTGGATAAATGAAACCCTTTTTGTTCCAATTTTTGGGGGGACTTTGAAATGACCCAAAAATTTTAGATTTGGGGGCATTTTTGTTCTTCTACGTGTTCAGCTTTAATTGGGATCAATGATGTTTAAAATTAAATAGATCAACTTTTACGGGACCCCAGAAAATCCCCGGGTTATGTGTCACTTTTTTATTTTACTAATTTTTTGATTTGTAAAATGGCAAGGGGGGGGGGGGTTGATTTAAAACTTTTTTTAAATTTTTAAAAAAACTTTTTTTTTTTAGCAAACTTGACCAATAGGGGGCTCCAATCGTTTCTCCCAAGAGGGCCCAGTTCTTTTATTTTTGGGTTGGGGCGGGTAATAAAAACCTTAACAGGGGCGGTTATAGAAGCCTTCATTAGGCTTCCAGGTGCCAGGGTAACCAATTGGAACCCCGCGATCTTGCCAGAGGCGAAAAAACAAACACCCAAAATTGGGTTTAAAAAAAGAAAAAGGCCAGGTCGTTCCCTGTGTTAGGGGGCGGGTTTATCACCCAATTAGCAGCCACCACCGCCACCTATCTATCGGACTGAATAAGTAAAACCCCTTACTTAGGTTTTTTAACCAACAATAGGACATACTGTAATTCCAATGTCTTTAAAAGGTTTAAAGTGCTTTTTCCACCAGCTCCCCACTTGTGTTCAGGCTGTGGGGGGGTTTAAAGCAGTGATGTCTTTTCCCAGATCTGCTTTTTTCCTTGCTGTTTCTGTTAGAGGAACTTTTTGGGTTGTTTAAAAAAGTATTTACCCGGGCAAAAGGGGTTTACAGAGCTCAAAGGAATAAAGTTTTTTTACTAAGAAACATAAAAAAAACCCCTGTGCGGTGATAAGAAACAGCCGGCTGAAAAAAAAAACTGGGGTTTTTTTGGAAACCGTAGTAAAGCTTGTATAAAAAAACATTTTTCTAGCTCTGAAATAAAGCAAAATCAGAGCAGCAATGTATTTGGTGATCATCTTTTATCCTATATGTTTAAAACTAATCAATGTTTAAAGAATACCCCCTTTTTAAAGGAAAAGTTGGGTGTTTTGGAAAAATTTTGTTTTCACAAGCCCCCCGGGCCCTCTTTTTTTTTTTTTTCCCAGGCCAACTAAAACCCCTTCTATTAAGGGCAGTCATTTTCCCGTTTTGGAAAATCAAACTATCACAGTGAACCCGTTTTCTTTGAAGGTTTCAAAATCTCCTCTGCTGCTCTTATTCCTAAGGGAAAAAAGGAAAAAAAACTGACTTGTTGGTTTTTGACACTGCCCGAAGCAAGTTCCATACCGTAATTTGGGATAGTTTAAACCCTTAAAGCCCGGTTTACTCATTTTTGCCCTTTGTCAGTAAACCCCGTATGGGGGGTAAGTCACAAAAGCCAAAAAGGGGAAAAGTTACAACCCAAAAAAAAACAAAAGGTGAAAATTATCCCCGATTTTTAAAAACCCAAATTTTCGGGAGTTTAAATTCCCGGGAGTATTTTTTTACTAAATTTTGCCATAGGCCCAAAAAAAAACTCTATCAGTTTTTTCTATCTAAAAAACACTAAAAAAATAACTTTTATTATGTATAACTCTTTAAACCTCTATAACACTATTTAAAAACCTGATTTCTAACCTCCAAACCCTTTAAACCCCTTTTTACTTTTTGAAGGAAGAAATAGCTCCTTTTCCCCCTATCAAGCCTGGTGGAAAAACCCCCCCCTACCAACAGGGAAAACCTTATATATACAGCAAATTTTTTAACTTCATGAGGGGGTCCCAAGCCCCCCTAAATTGAGAAGGCGGCCCAAAAACCCCATTTGGGCACCCAAAAAAAAAAGGGCCCCCTAAAACCCCTAACCCCTGTGGGGAAACCAGGGTTTTGCTGGTGAAAACCCGGGCGGGAAAGGGCCCGGCATGACCCTTTTAAATTTGATTTCTCACCTCTGTTCCCACGTGTCACCTGCTGCAGCGGGGTTTTCCCCAAAGGAGCCTTATTTGTCTTGGGGTCCAATTTTGGGGTTAGGGGACGAATTCCCAAGTAGGAAGCTTGGGTTTCCCCCCCCCTGGAGTTAATAAATTGCTTTATATATTTAAGGGTTTTTCCCGAGGGAAGGGGGGGGGGGGTTCCCCCCAACTTGATAATTTGGGAAAAAGGGGCTAGTCCTTGCTTCAGAAGTAGGAAGGGTTAAATGGTGGGGTTTTAGAAATGGGGTTTTTAAATAATGTGTATAGAGGTTAAGAGTTTTAATAGTAAAAGTTACGTTTTAGGGGTTTTATAGATAGAGAACTGATAGAGTTTAAGTTTGCCTATGGCAAAATAGTAAATATAGTGATCAGAAGTCACTCTCTGTTCTCTTGTGAGATTCCCTTTTTTTGGAGACTATTTTACTTACGGCCGGTCTGCAAACAGCTGGAACCAATTCACCATTTTGTCCTATCATATAATACACTCTCCAACACTGAAACTGCAATTCCAAAAAGGACAAGTCGTAAGGTTATGTAAATCGAAGAAGAAACGGGTGTCATTAAGATCTGTAGATGATCAAACGTTCAAACGCTTAGCGCCGGTATGTGTCATGTGTGAGGCCTAAAAGCCAGATTGAAAGCAAAGTCAGATCAAGAGGGATGGAATGATTGGGCAATGTCTCCTGTTCATGAAGATGCCAGTTAGTAGCGCTCATTGCAAACAGGACAGAATCCTTGAACTGAGAAACTTTAGTTTATCACAGATTACTATGGGCGACATACATAAAGATGCATTGTAGTGCAAATACGACAAATCTGGTTCAGGCACCACCTTTACCCTGGTCTGGCTGTTCTTCTGCAGTTCATACATACAGGGCAGTGTAGAGCCAATACCACAAGTCAGGCTCAGGCACCCCCTTTACCCCGGTCTGGCTGTTCTTCTGCAGTTCAAAACCCAAAAGGGCAGTGTAGAGCCAATATACAAGTCTGGCTCATGCACCACCATTACCCCTGTCTGGCTGTTCTTCTGCAGGTCTTTCACACAGGTCTGTTCAGAGGCAATACCACAAGTCTGGCTCAGGCACCACCTTTAGCCTGGGCTGTTTTTTCTGCAGGTCATACATACAGGGGAGTGTAGAAACCAATACCACAAGTCTGACTCAGGCACCACCTTTACCCCGGTTCTGGCTGTTCTTCTGCAGGTCATACATACAGGGCAGTGTAGAGCCAATACCACAGTCTGGCTCAGGCACCACCTTTACCCTGGTCTGGCGTTATTCTGCAGGTCATATATACAGGGCAGTGTAGCGCCAAGACGACAAGTCTGGCTCAGGCACACCTTTACCTGGTCTGTTCTTCTGCAGGTCATACATACAGGGCCCGTGTAGAGCCAATACCACAAGTCTGGCTCAGGCACCACCTTTACCCTGGTCTGGCTTTTATTCTGAGGTCATACATACAGGGAGTGTAGAGCCAATACGACAAGTTGGCTCAGGCACCACCTTTACCCGGGGCTGGCTGTTCTTCTGGGGTCATACATACAGGGGAGTGTAGAGCAATACCACAAGTTTTGGCTCAGGCACCCCCTTTACCCTGGTCTGTTCTTCTGCAGGTCATACATACAGGGCAGTGTAAGCCAATTACCACAAGTCTGGCTCAGGGCACCACCTTTAAACCCCGGTTGGCTGTTCTTCTGCAGGTCATAATACAGGGCAGGGGTAGAGCCAATACCACAAGTTGGTCAGGCACCACCTTTACCCCGGTCTGTTGTTCTTCTGGGAGGTCATACATTTCAGGGCAGTGTAGAGCCCGTATAACAAGTCTGGCTCAGGCACCACCTTTACCCTGGTCTGGCTGTTCTTCTGCAGGTCATACATACAGGGCAGTGTTAGAGCCGTATAAAAAAGTCTGGCTCAGCAACCACTTTACCCTGGTCTGGGGTGTTCCTCTGCAGGTCATACATACAGGCCAGTGTAGAGCCAATACGACAAGTCTGGCTCAGGCACCACCTTTTTCCCCGGTCTGGCTGTTCTTCTGCAGGTCAATACATACAGGGGCAGTTTTAGAGCCCAAAACCACAAGTCTGGCCAGGCACCACCTTTACCCTGGTCTGGCTGTTCTTCTGCAGGTTATACATAGAGGGCAGTGTAGAGCCAATACCACAAGTCTGGCTCAGGCGCCACCTTTACCCGGTCTGGCTGTTCTTCTGCAGGTCATACATACAGGGCAGTGTAGAGCAATACCCCAAGTCTGGCTCAGCACCACCTTTTACCCTGGTCTGGCCCGTTCTTCTGCAGGTCATACATACAGGGCAGTGTAGAGCCAATACCACAAGTCTGGTCAGGCACCACCTTTACCTGGTTTTTGGACTCTGTTCCTTCTGGCCCGGTCTTTTTTCCCATACAGGGCAGTGTAGAGCCAATACCACAAGTCTGGCTCCCGGCACACTTTACCCTGGTCTGGCTGTTCTTCTGCAGGTCATACATTTCAGGGCAGTGTAGAGCCAATACCACAAGTCTGGCTCAGGCACCACCTTTTCCCTGGTCTGGCTGTTCTTCTGCAGGTCATCATACAGGCAGTGTAAAAGGCCAATACCACAAGTCTGGCTCAGGCACCACCTTTACCCTGGTCTGGCTTTCTTAACTGTTTTGCACCTAGATTTGGCGTTAAAGAATCATAAATGTGTCTACTTCTATGGTGCAACGCCCCAAGAACGCCCCAAATCTTTGGTGCACAAAAAATGTCTTTGGCACATTACAAAGGGACTTATTGCACCAAAGATTGGAGTGCACCTGTTCATACATTCTTTTTGGCTCAAAGTACACCAAAAAAACTGGCGCAGCTCCGTTCATACATGTCACCCCATGTGCCTAGGCCAAGTTCAACATTGCATATCTTAGTGGTCAGGAGAACAAGGAGGAGCTGGAGTAACAGTGTGCAGTGGTGAACATCCGTATGGATGAATTATCTGATTGGAAGGATGGAGCGATCCATTCTGTACTGCAAGTGAAACTGGACATTACATCCCCATCCTAGGGCGGCAAACAGAAGACATTTACATGACTTTTGGCTATGCTCCAGATGTCTGACTACAGGTGTTATATTAACCTCACACCAATGCTCTCAAAGGCTATCATGTTCCACAGCAGATAGCAATAGAAGCCAACTAGAAAAAGGTAAATGGACCCAGCGATAAAGTTGAGAAGGTGCTTTATTTATTTCATAGTTTCAATCCATCAAATGGAGGGTGCGGACCGTGAACAAGGGCTATACAAAAGCCCGAAACGCGTTGGTTTCTGGGTCCCCCCTTGCACCCTCAATTTGATGGATTGAAACAATGAAATAAAGAAAGCACCTTCTCAACTTTATCGCTGGGTCCATTTACCTTTTTCTGGTTGGCTTCTGTTTCGTGGCTTCTGAACTGAGGGCCGGGACGCCGTGCGAGGATGAAGTGTGCAACACAGCTGGTTTAATGAAAGTTCCACCTGCAACTTTCGGTGAGCTACTGCCTAAGTTTACCTTGCGGTTTTCAAGTTGCAGATAGCAATAGGATGGAGGTCTACCCTCTTCAATGATGTCTTACTTTTTGTCTTAAATACAATTATAGCCATAGATTGGTCTGGAGACCAAATGGAAAATACTATGAAGAGACCTTCACAAGGGAACATCACACCAGTCCTTATTCCCAGATTATAATATATGGTAGCTGGACCCCTCTAGCATTCTTTTCAGGTACAGCTTAGTGTTCCACTGATTTGATGGTGGAACCAGTGGTGCTGCCATTTCTCCAGGAGCCTTTTTTCAACGAGACAACTCCAGGATGTTTCTCGTGCTACTGTGAGCAACCTATAAAAGTGCAACCATGGCCTATAGCATCTCTGTACTTGTCTACCATCAAACATGTCTGGAATGCCAGTAGTAAGCAACTGTAAGAAGGGGCTGCCAGCAGACAATCCTGAGGATTTGCCCAAATGCATTCAGCTTGGCAGAACTATCATCAGACAACCATTAATAACCTCACTGATAGCAGCCAAGTGCATGTAAGTGCAGGGATTTGTGTGCTTGTTGCTCATACCCAATACTGAATAATACTGAGAATATTGATTCCATTTTTACCATTTGCATTTCATCAGCATGTCTACTGATCCTATGATTTCCAGAATCCCAAGACTTTTCCTTCTTGGTGTTTCAATGTTGATGAGTGTATTTCAAACAATTATTTATGCTTTGGTCTAATAACCCAGAAAATTTGCTCCAGTCCATACAGTTAACACTGTAAATGCCAAGGATGTGCACCATTCCTTTCCCTGATCCTCCCTCTGCCACATAATCGCGAGGTGATGATTGGTTGTCCATTACACCCTGCCATAGGCAGGTATTGAATGAAAATCCTATATACAGCAGTACAATATTACTGCTGTATATAAGACAAGCGATCGTTCAAGTACCCTAAGGCAGAGGTCCCCAATGACTGGTACACGGACCAGGATCGGGTCATGGAGCATGTTGTAATGGTAGTTTCCACCGCAGCTTCCTCCGACCCTACCAACTATTGTGAGAAACTTGTGGAAGGATATCCAAAACGTTTGACCCAAGTCATACAGTTTAAGGGCAATGCTACCAATGCGACAGAAATGTATGTAACTTTTGACTTTGCAGAATGTAATAAAAATGCCTTAAAAAATTCTCTCTCATTATTCTGGCATTTGGCAAATATAAATAATTTTGGGTTTCCCTAATGACCCTAAAACGGGGAAGGTTTTTTTCTGATTTCATTCAGTATGAGAAAAGATGCGATGTGTCTTTTTATTAGTGTAGGGGAAATTTTCTGGTTCAACTGTATATAATCAGTTCTGTGGCCAAACCCCCTTCATATGCCCAACCCTTACCCATTGGGCCGTGGAAAAATTGTCTTGCATGAAACTGTCCTTGGTGGAATAAAAGGTTGGAGACCGATCTTCTAGGGAACATAACTATTAAAGTAAAAACATTTTTTTTTTTTTTTTTAAATAAGGAATAAAATAAATATTAAAAGTTCAAATCACTCCCCTTTTGCCATTTTTCAAATAAATAAAACAAAATAAAACGTTGCACATAATCGGTATCGCTGCAGTCGTAAAAGTCTGATCTATTAGAATATAACATCATTTATCTGGTATGATGAACACTGTAGAAGAAGAAAAGGCAAAGACAAAAATTTGGGTTTCTTGGTCATTCCATCTCCAAAAAATTGGAATAAACAGTGACAAAAAGTTCATAAAACCCCAAACATGGTAAAAATAAAAGACTTCATAATTCAGACGAAAAAAAAAAAATTAGCTCTCACTCAGGTCCATAGACTGAAAAGCAAAAGTTATTGGTCACAGAAAATGACATTTCAGAGTACTAAAATAGAACAAAACATCTACAAATTTGGGATCACCGGAATTGTATCAACCTGCAGAATATAGATAACATATCATTTATTCCAAAGAGTGGACTCCATAAAAATGAAACCCCCACAAAAAAGGGTGTAATTGGGCTTTATTTCATGTTCTACCACACATAACATTTTTGGGAGGTTTCCCAGTACAAAGTATATGAGTATATGAGTATATAAGTATATGTTATGGTCAATGGCACCATTAAAAAAGTATATCTTCTCCCACAAAAAAAACAAGCCCTCATATGGCTATGTAGACAGAAAAATTAAGAAGTTATGGCTGTTAGAGGCGAGGAGGAAAAAACAAAAACCAAAGATCCAAAAATTAGCTGCGACCTTAAGGGGATAAAAAATATTAACAAAAAACAACCACCCAATTAAAAAAACTCAATACACAAATAACTGAGAGCACAATTCCATAAAATATCAATGCTTTATTAGGAGTATATTAAAACCATAATGAAAATGAGCGCAAGAAGGGGCGTGGCCTGGTGCTGCATGGCGACAGTCGCTTGTTAGCTGAGCTCCAGGGGGGAATACAAAAAAACGGCTTAACTAAAACCCTTTCCTGGCCCTAAATTTCTGCTGAACTTGGGATCGGATTTTTTGGGAAAACCCCCAAAGACAAAGGGGAAGCACTTTCCTACCTGAAGTTGTTCCGTGGTCTTTACAGAGTGTGGGAAAAGAAACCTTTATCTATCTCGGTAAAATAAAAAATCGCCCTTTTCCGGACCATCTGCCTTAACGTGCCGGGGTCTTGGAGAATCGTTTCAGGCTGCGGTCTATAGAACCAGCTGTGCGGCAGTGTCTCATCTCCTTGCCGGAGTTCGGCAGCGGGTGCAGGCGCCATCTTTAAGCGGCCTAACAAGACGCACAAGCGAAGACGGAACTCACCGGAAGAAAACTCATCCACCGGTGCTCGTCGCCGGGTGAGGTCCACGCAGAGCAGGTTTCCCTGAGTGCTTCCCGACTCAGCAACAGACGGTGTGTGAGTGGTGGCGGCGCGGACACGCAGCGGTGAGCTCCGTGACTCCCTAGTCCTCTTCCCGTCTAGCTGTGAGCCGTCGCCGCTCCCGCGCTGGATCCCGCCTGTGTCTGAATAGCGGAGTCCGCATAGTCCACCTGCTGAGCTGCCCGGCTGGGACGGGGCTGAAGAAGACACATCTCGCAGGACTGACGTGTTCAGCTGTGGGAGAAGGGAAGGAGGCGGCTGCGGAAGCCCCACTGAGAGACGCAGGGATCCGGCCACTGTGCGGCTGTAGCAGGGGGTGACTCCTACGGACGGGGGCGACCCGCCTTCCTCGACCCGGGGGGGGCGAAGGGGGACATCCTGCGGGGCTCCTGTCCATGGCCCGGAGTTCACCCCTAAAAGCCTCAACCAGCTATTTCTGATTGAGACCTCGGCCCGCGGAAAAAGCCCGGTGGTGATACGGTTGCTCCCCCCGGTCAAAAACAGCCTCGGTGGGGGGGCCATACTGACGGGGAAGCTCCGGCCCCCCGTACCACAGAGAGACCCGCCACAGTACTTATTAAACCCTAACGGGGCAGACTCTAAGGGATATATCTACTGTGTATGCGAATGGCTTGTAGGGGCTATTTTCATAACACATTCAACCCACCACAAAGCAGCCCCTTCTGAAAAAAAAAGCCCGCTAAAACTCCCGCCATACCACATTCCCTGCATAAGGAAAGACGCGGGATAGAAACCCCCTTTTGATTCTCCCCAAACATAACTTCTATGAAAGTGCCAAAAAAGGAAATTTGGGTTTAATCTGGAAATCATAAATTTACCAGTTTAAAGTTGACACAAATCCCCTGAAGAATATCAGCACTGACCCTGAGCGTACGTGTGGGGCGTTGTTCCCTTTGGGCACTGAGTGTTTTTCCAAAAACAATCTTAACTCCCCAAAACCACCTAGAGCAAAGGCATTACAAAACCCCCAGGTACCTCCATAATGTTCACCCCAAAGGGCTTATATAATTGTAAAAAAGAACTTTAAAAAACACAGGTTTGGGAAACAAAGCTAGTCATTGACCCAAAACATTGTAACATAAAAAAAATCAAAATTCAGTCCCCCCCTTACAATTGTTAAGGCTCTTATCCTGAGACCCTGAGATCCTAAAATTAGCCTAGAAGATTTATTCCTTACTCTCTGCCATACAGTTATCTTTTTACTAACGATAATTAAAAGGTAACTCCTTGGAAGGATTCTTTAATTCAAACACTCCGGCTACACCTGCCAAATAAAAGATATTGACCCATCCTCACCCTTTTTCACTCAAAAAACCAAATATAAAAGCTTCAGTAGAACTCGAGTTTAACAAAATGGGGGGCACCTCCAAACGCAATCCAAAACAACCACCCAAACCCCGAAGCGACTGTTCTTTCAGTTTCCCCCCTTTGACTCCTCAAAATCAGAAATCAATACTTCCCCAGTCATCCGGCCCCCTTTCCAGATCAGAATCGGTGGATTTTGACCCCCCAAGGTCACTAGAAAACCAAATTAACTGAGGCCACGCTACAACGCCTCTTCGCCACCTTCAGAGATACTTTACAACAAGACTTTAAACATATGATGGGGGACTTCAAAAAAGACATCCATTCCTTGGTTTCAAGAACGGAACATATTGAGAGCAAAATGGGGGAATTTGTCAAATCTCATAACCTTTTGATCGATGCAAATGCAACCTTAGAGGAAGAAGTACAAAAGGGTTTCGGCAAAAGTGTTGGACCGGAGGTAGGTCTCGCCGAAATAATTTCGTTGAGGGCCCCCCTTTCAGTAAGCACGACAATTCTCCCTTTATCTCACAGTTTTTGGGTTAGTCTTACCAAGGTCCACCTTGGATCTTCGGTGGTAGAATTCCTTGATGCCCAAGCCCGCACTTACCCTCTTCGATACCAAAGATTTTTGGGCCAAGTCCATTTTTTTTGAAAAAAGTGATTTTCTGAAAAATCCCCGAAAACGGCGTGACCCTCCTAAAAGGGTTTTTTAAAAATCTCCATCTTTCCTGATTTATCAGCCGGGACAAAGTTAAAAAGAAAGGAATTTTTGCCATATACCAAGATTCTTCGAGAGAGAAACATCAATTATCATTGGGGTTTCCCCAGAAAAGCGGGTTATAACCAAGAAAAAAAGACCTTTACTCAACACCCCCTTTGAGGGTTAAAGTCTTTTCTCCTGGGGACCTAATTACCCGGAAAAAAAACTACCCATCGATGGGAAAAAGGGGCCAGAAGTCTTATCCCCTCTTGGACGGGAAAAACAAACCCGGCAACGAAGACCCCGCAGAATACCCCCTGGAATCCCCCTTTTCCCCCAACTGGGCCCCTTTTTGAGTCGGTTGTTGTTTTGAAGCACCTGCGGGGAACTTGAAACCCCATTTAATTTTTTGGAAAAATCTGGTCCCCCCCTTCTGGTAATTTTTGTTTATGTTGCCTTGGTCTCTCAATGTTGGTATTTTACCTGTTTTGTTGTTTCATTTGCCTCATTCGAAGCCCTATCCTTTCCAAACGATTAAAAAACGACGTCTGATGCGTTTTTTTTATAATTTTGTATCTAAAAATTTCCCTCTCTGCTTTTGTGGGTTTTGGGGCTCATGTCGCTAAATGTTAATGGGTTAAATTCACCATTTAAAAGATCCTTGCTTTGGAGGGACATTCTGAAGCAGAAGGCAGACGTAGTGTGTCTCCAGAGACTCTCTCAATATGGTGAATTCAAGTAGACTGAAACATAAAAAATTTCCTTTTTTCTTTCATACCTCAGCGGACTCTAAAAAAGCTGGAGTCGCTATCTTTATCAAAGACACAATTGCTTTCACACTACGGGAATCCATTATAGACCCAAAAGGCCGCTATATTATATTAGACTGCCTACTTAATTCTATTCCCTATACCATATTGGCATTGTATGCGCCTAACACCCATCAACTTTCTTTTCTACAGAAAATCATACGTAAAGCGAAGGTTATTACAAAGCAAAACTTACTTATATGCGGAGACTTTAATGTGGTTGTAAACAAGCTTGAAGATAGGTCCCCTGGTAGCTCCAGAAACGCCCCTGACATACATCCTTTTCTTTTAGAAGAAAACCTCCATGATCATTGGCGTTACACTCACCCTGGGGAATTAGATTATACCTACTACTCTGCATCCAAACAAACCCATTCTAGGATTGACTTTTTCCTGTCAAATAGAGCAGCCCTGTCTAAAATAATTTCATCTGAAATTGGCGTTAAAAACTGGTGGGGACCTGCACCAAATTTATTACGTTTAAAGCGCGTTGGGGCCCTCCAAATACTCTCCATGGCGTATTAACCATTTTTTATTAAAGTCGGCGGAAATTGTAACAGAAATACAAAAGGCCCTAGAAGAATATTTCTCTATAAATACCCCATCTGCCCCTTCTGCTAGTTCACTTTGGTGTGCCCATAAGGCATATATAAGAGGAGTACTGCTCTCCATTGCCTCCAGAGAGAAACGTAGAAGAGACCGAACCTTAAACACCCTCTTGGATAATATCAGATCAGCTGAGATGAGATTTAAACAAAAACCTAACCCCAGTATCAATGACGAACTCAACTCTCTTAAAAATAAACTCAGAGAATTTAATTTGAAACTGTACGACTACCATCTTGCTAAATTTAAATGGAAATTTTACCTAAGTGGAGATCCCCCGGGGAAAAAAAATTGGGCAAAGGGTCAAAAAGACCCAAGCAAAATCTAAAATTGTTACTTGACTACACCCGACAAAAAAAAATTTTTATGCCCCGCAGAAAATAGTTGCATTGCTGATACTTAAATCCTTTACAATATTAAACAAGATACCTCAACCCCCCTTTTTTTCAACTCAAGAAATTAATACTTTCTCTCTAAAATTGAAACTCCCCGTCTTAAAGAAGGGATAAAAAAGTTCCTTTAAATCTCCATTGACGGTTCAAAAATTGAATCTGTTTCCCACAATCCAATTTTTAACAAAGCGCCAGGCCCTGATGGGTTATAAAAAATATTTTTAATTATTCATTTTACACCCTTGCCCAACTTTTTGGTATCTTGAAACCCCTATTGCCGAAGGAAAAATGCCATCTGAAATGCGGGGAGCGATTATTAACCATATACCAAAGAGGGGGAAACCCCCGATCTGAACAAATTTGACCCATCCTCTTTTTAAATTTCACACAAAAATTTTTTTCTAAAAATTTTTTTGCAAAAAAGACTCAAAAAACCCTCTTACCTTCCCTTATTAATAAAACCAGGTAGGGGTTTTACAAGGGAACAGACTGGGGGAATAGCAGAATACTAGATATTCTAATATGTTAATAAAAAAAAAACAACCATAGGATTGCTTTGTTAGATGGGGCGAGAAAGCCATCCAAAAAATTTGGGTGTATTTAAAAATGTCCTTATAAATTTGGATTTAATGGTAACTTTTTAAAAGCCATACTGTCACTATATACTCTCCCGACCGCCAAAGTTTACACCTCAGGATTTTTATCTTATACATTTCCCATTTCCAATGGCACGAGGCAGGGATGCCCATTATCACCATTAATATTTAATTTATGCATTGAGCGCCTAGCAGAATCTATAAGGGTGTCTCCCTCCCTTCCCGGGTATTCATGTTTAATCTATCCACAAAATAATTTTTTGCCCAAGACAACTAAATTTTTGTCCCAAACCCCCTATCACGATTCCACCCTTGTTGGAACTTCTGAGCAGTATTCAAATTTACATATTATAAATTTAAATATGACCAAAACTCCTGCTAGCAGTTAATTGCCCCCCCTTCTTGAAACCCAGCTCAGGAAATTTAATTTTATTTGGACTGATTCCTATGTCACCTATTTAGGAGTTAAAATCACCCCTTCAACGAAACACTCGATTGATTTAAACCTAGAAGATCTTAAACTTTCTTTACATTCTGAAATTACAAGACTCCAACATATGCCTCTCTCCTGGATAGCTATGATAAATATTACAAAAATCTTTTTTTCTACCCCGGTTTCTATATGTTTCCCGAGCCCTTTCCCTTTTTTGTTCCCACCAAATTACTTGCAAGTTTTACAATCCCTACTATCTGCATTTATCTGGGGGAACAAGAAAACCCCTTTTTTAAAAAGCAATACTCTTTAAAAATAGCAGGGCTAGGGGGGATGTCAGTCCCAACCCCTTTACTTAAAAATTGCCCAATTTGGACCAAAAGTCATTCTGGTCAAAACCCGAATCACATCACTGGGCATCCTTAGAGACCGATTCAGTAGCACCCTTTCTGATGAGGGATTTTTTGTTCTCCGCCCTATTACAACACAAGTTACCCAACTGGGACCTTCCGACCCTTCAACATATAGCCATTGTGTGGGCTAAATATATTGTCCCAAAAAAAGCGGGGGCTCAAACCCCAGAGGAAAATCCCCCCTAACGTTTTTTTTCAAAAGGCCCCTCACCTTTTTTTTTGCTGGGGTGGCTTACTAAAAGGTATTAGGACAGTAGGAGATTTGTTTAATGGCGATATTTTCAAGTCTTTTAAAGATCTTAGAGAAGAGTTTGAACTCCCGCATAATCAGTTCCTTTGCTACCTCCAGATTAGACATACAGTACAGAGCTTAACCTGGCCCACCCAACCCCACACCCCAACCCTATTTGATAACTTCTTATCACAGAGAAAAGGCTATGAAAAAGGCCTCTCGATCGCTTATAACATTCTAAATAAAGATTTGGAAAAAAACCAAAACCCGGGTATGCCTTTAATGGGAAAAGGAAATTTTTTGGGGAAGTTTACTCAGTGAAGATTGGTTAATGCTGCTTTGAGCCGACCCACATTTTAAATGCGCCAATCATATGAATTATGCAGGAACTCATCTCATTTTGGGACTCACCCCCAAACCCCCCTGTCCCACTTATCCCCCGGGCATTTTTAAAAATTGTGGGGGAAACTGTGGAGCTTTAGGATCATGTGCACATGTGGGGGGAGCTGCCCATCCACAAAACTCTTGTGGGGAGAAGTTGAGGGGGTTTCCTCAAGGTGTTGGGGTCACCCATAAACCTTACTCCAAAACTAGCGATTTAGATTCCCTTAGAACAATTCCCTAACATTTTAGACCACATATTTCTTTTTTTCACAACAGCTCGCATGGTCTAGCCTTTCTGAAACTTCCAACCCCTTTTAATAAACAGGGAATTGCAGAACAAAAACCCCCAATACCACTCAGGGTGTGTTTGTTGGTCCCACCTCATCGTTTTCATATAAAAAAAAGGGAAATGGCCCTGCTGGACCGAATCCGGGTTCTTTAATTGAACAAGTAGAAGAATTAATCCCCCGTGTTGTTACCCCAACAAATCCAATTCTATCTTGTTTTTTTCACTTGATAATGATTCTAACAAATGTGGGTTTTACTGCAATAATCGAATTGTATATTTTAAAAAGGGAAATTTGAATGACGTCTCGTTTTTTCCTTTACTGTACAAATTTGTAAACAAAAAAGATTCTTTTTTAAAGGGGATGTTCTCATGGGCTCTTTTTTAAAGGGTTTTTGTTTCCTTATAGGGTTACTTTTTTGTTATTGGTTCTCCATCTGTATTAAAAGTTCATGTTTTTTTTTTGGGGAAAAAAATAAAATTTTGTTTAAAAAAAGAAAATGGCGCAAAAAAAATTTTGTATAAAAAACCATAGGAAATAAATAAAATTTCATGTAATCATAATCTTATCCCCCCAAATCCTATTAATAAGTAAACAAAATCTAAATATTATCTCTCATTGGAATTAATATAAACAAATTAAATGCAACATACCAGGAACATGATATATCCCAATGTGCACCTCGCGCTACCTGCTTTATCAGGGGACAAACGGAGATCAAAAGATCCCAAAATTTGCTACGACCTTAAAGGGGGTTTTTCACTACTTGATTCATCTTACTCATTCTGTTTTCTTGGGTTTTTTTTTAATTCAGGGGCGGTTTCTGGCTATATAGGCTGCGTAGAAGCAGGGCTGTCTATGAAAACCCGTTTTGGAGCCTTGAGGAGAGACTAACGGTCTTTTGCTATACGACCTGAGGAGTTGATCCGCCCCAACAAGAGGGGATATCTCAGAATGGAAGGACCTTTTAAAGGGCATATATTTAAAGTGGCTTGTGTTGCAAGATCTTTAACATAAAAAGCAATTATTGTAGTGAGACAACCCCTTTAAGAGGTTAAATTATATAAAGAAAACAAACCACCCAATTAATAAAAAACAAAACTCAATATAATAGTTGCATATTGTTTGTCAATATATGAAAAATCATGTTTAATAGAAGTGTCCTTTTAACAACCAATAAAAAAAAGATTATCAAGAAACACGTAACGGGGAACATGTGCAGACGAGATTAAAAAATAACCAATTTTTTTTAACCCCCCTTAACGCCCCTTGGACTATGAGTACGTCCCGGGCCGTTTAAGGGGCTTTGCAGGGGGATCGCGCCGCTCCCCCCGCACACCCCCGGGGTTTTGGAAACCATCAGAAAAGTGGCAAAGAGGGGCCGCGGCGTCCGAATTAAATCCCGATGGGTGCCGCGCACCCGTCGTTACGGTGATGGGGCACATCCCCAGCTATGCTGCCCTCCGAGCCCGGGCAGGTGGTGGGACCCTTGTAAAGGCCCCCCGTCACTTACCCTGGCCGGTTTGCCCCATTCCCCGCCGCGACAGGAAGTGGGGAAACCGCATCTTTGTACACCCAATGCATTTCCTATCATTGCATTAGGTTTATTAACAATCGCGCCACCTAGTGGTCAATACCCTAGGTGGGCCCCAATGTTACAGTAAAAAAAAAAAAAGTATTAAAAATTCAAATCACCCCCCCCTTCCCCCTTTTACAAAAAAAATCATTAAAAATAAAAAAGTTACACATATTTGGTTCGCCGCGTCCGAAAAAGTCCGTCTATAAAAATATAACTTAAATTTTTTCCCGTACGTGAACACCGAGAAGAAAAAAAAAATTCCAAACGCCCAAAAAATTTGGTTTTTTTTGGGCATTTTTGTACTAAAAAAATGGAATAAAAATTATCAAAAAAGTGCATGCATTCCAAACTGCTAGCGAGAAAAAGTACACTTCAACCCCCAAAAAATTCCCCCTCACTGACGTACGTAGGTGTTAGTATAAAAAAGTTATTGGTCGCACAAAATGGCGCCACCGCGCAAATTTCAAAAATAGAAAATGTTTGGAATTTTTTTACGGTACCAAAACATAACGGAAACCCTACATGTTTGGTATTGCCGGATGTGTAACAACCTGTGGAATACAGATAACACATTATATTTACCGAAGATTGAACGCCGTAAAAACAAAAGCCCCGCAAACATGGCGAAAATACATTTTTTTCACAATTTGCCCCACTTGGAATTTTTTTGCGGTTTCCCAGTATATTCTATAGTATAGTGAATAACACCATTAGAAAGTACAACTTGTCCTGCAAAATAAAAGCCCTCATGTGTCTATGTAGGTGGAAAAATTAAAAAAGTTATGGCTTTCAGAAGGCGAGGAGGGAAAAACGAACGTGTCACCAAAAAAAAACGCCTGGTCCTTAAGGGGTTAATAAAGTCATGCTTCCTGTGAAAATGTAGAAAAATTACTCTAAACTCCTTAATAGGAGAGGCTGAAATCAGTTTCGAAAGCTGCTGTTTACTGTCTGCTGCCAAGCACCAAAATCTGGGTCAAATCTGATAAGGACATTCTAAACCCCCCAGTCGCCATGTAGAAGCGACATCTCCACATACGGTATGTTAATGTGAAGTCACCCAGGGTGATTTGTGATGCTCTGAAAACATTGCCAGGAATAGTACAATTTAGCTTTTCAACTGATCCCCATTACATATATAGAGCAATTAGCCCCAGCTAAACGCAACCACATAGCTTACATGCATGCGGGTTCCAGAGGGAGAGCAATTTTCCTTATCTGTAATAGATTCTTGGCATGCAGTTCGTTTGATATACTGAGGCAGCAACCAAAGACCCTTGAGGGGCAAGGTGAAGAAAAGCATACTCATATATGCATGTTATTTCACTCAATGTACTGTTACATGTCCATGAAGTCATTGTTTAAGGGGAAAACTGGAACCCATTTGTCAACTCCTGTTATATTCACTCACTTTTTCCTCCAGCTGTTTATTTAAAGACTCGGAAGCATGCCATTCTGTTCCAATACTTGTGTCTTTTTTATTCATTTTAAAGAGTGGTGCCTGAAAGTTTGTGAACCCTTTAGAATTTTTTATATTTTTAATAATTTAATAATTTTATACCATTCCTCTGTAAACATCTTCAGCTTTGAGTCCTTCCGCAACAGTTCTGTTGAAATAAGGTCAAGACTAGGACTTGGCCATTCTTCTTTACCAATCTTTGGTGGAGTGACTTCTGTACTTAGGGTCATTGGCTTGATACATTACCCACATTCTCTTTAGATTCATCTCATGGACGGGTATCCTGACATTTTCCTTTAGAATTTGCTGGTATAATTCAGAATTCACAGTTCCTGTTACTGTTATGGCAAGCCATTCCTGGTCCTGATGTAGTAAAACAGTCCTCTTTCACCACCACGTGTCATACCATGTGAAGAGGTTTTTATGCTGGAATGTAATGTTGTCCATTCTCCAAACATAACACTTCTAATTGAAACAAAAAAAAGTTCTATGTTTCAATAGCCTTCAAACTTGTCTAGGTGATCTTCAAAAAACTGCAGACGGCCAGCAATGTTCTTTCTCCTTGCAGACCTGCCATGCATACCACTGTTATTCACTGTCCTTCAGATGGTGGACTCACGAACATTCACATTAATTAATGTGAAAAAACCTTTAGCTGCTACAATGTTACTTTGGGTTCCTTTAAGGCTTTGTGGACTATTATACGCCTGCTTTGGTTGACCACTCCTAGGGAGTCCAAACTCTTTATAGATGGTTTTGTAATATTTTCCAGCCTGATGAGCATCTCCAACTCTTCTTCTGATGTCCTCAGAAATCTCCTTGTGTTTGTACCACTGTACACTTTCAGAAACATGTTGTAAGGGAAAGTCAGGGGCGCACGAGAAGACACAGACAGAGTGAGACCCTGATGCCGGTCCCAACCACTGTCCCTACCTCTTGGGAGTACCTGACTCCTTACTAGGTCGGCCCCAACCAGAAGTCTGAGAGCTACTCTGAGCCAAGTGAGACACAAGACACAGACGGACAAACACAGAAAAAACAGGGGAAGTCAGACAGGCCAGGTCAGCCACGAACGGGAAGTGCAGTACAGAAACAGATGACAGAAAAGTAACAAGAGTCCAACTCAAGGTCAAAAGGTACAGCAGAATTCAAGCAGAAAACTGGCGAACTATAAGCAGAGAGGAAACCATATTGCAGGCAAAGAAGAAAGGAAGCTGAGTCCTTTTATAGGAAAAAGGAGGAGGTAGAATAGAAGTGATAGGTAACCAGGAATGTCAATCAAAAAGGAACAGGTTAACCAAACATGTGCTGGAAGATTCCTGGCCATGGACATTGGCCAGGAATCAATTAAGCATACAGAGCTACAGGACAGAGTTCACACTAGTAATAGAAATATACAGTATTAAGTCATAAACCACGGTTTACGTCATACTGGCCGTGGCTGGCGACTAGAGCCAAAAGCCAGGAGTCTGTCGGGCACAATCATGACACATGTGTTGTGATCAGACTTTGATAGATCTCTGTTCTTTAAAAAAATTAATTTTCATCTCTACTTGACTCTAATTTCACCTGCAATTATCTGTGAATCTTAATCTTTAGCCAGTCTAATATATTTGACTCACTAGTTTGATTTGATTTATCTACTTTAAGGGCATGCAGAAATTTAGAACATTTTGAAGGGTTCACAAACCTTCAAGCACCACAGTATTATTTACTATGTACAGTTAATACCTCCATTACCCTAACACACTGGATATTGAAATCCAAAGCTTTTGGTCAAAGAGAAGTATTCCAGTATATACCCCTCAATAAAATAATTTCAGACCAAATGATTCCAACTTTTCAAGATTGATAGCCTACCTCTGTCTGAAGTGGCCATGACAATTGTGTGAGTGCTGCAGCATCTTCGATGTTAACAAGTTCTTGAAGTCACCGTACTTTTACTAGCAGTGACACAATGTCTGTCATCACTTCTGGTTACCATTACATTTAGCCCATGTTGAAATCACAGGAAGTGATGCTAGAAGGAATGTTGGACATAAAGGGCCACATGTATGAAACGGTTTGGGTCTAAAACTCACTTTTTTCCCTATAGAAACCTAGGGGGAAAAATGTGAGTTTTAGACCAAAACCGTTTCATACATGTGGCCCAAAGTTAGGCAGCAACAGGAGAGTTGAGTTACAAAACATGTACGTTAACTCCTAAATCTTTTAACAACCCTGTAACGACACAGGTAGTGGATCCTTTGGGCCGCTGCAAGCGGTGGTAGCAGCCACGGCAGGCAGCTGGGTCTAAGTAGGTCCCGGTTTTCACCAGAGCCCGCTGCATGCAGGATGGACTTGCTACGGTGGGAGTCCTACCAGGTCGCTACCCCTGACGCAACCAGCTTGCGGCGGTAGCCGAGGAACAGTGTGGTACCGAAACTCAAAGTCAAGGACAGTCCAACAGGTCAGGGCAGGCGGCGTAGATTCGTGGTCAAGGAACATAGCAAACGGTCAGAAGCACGGGCAAGACAGAACACAACTGGAACACTTACTCAACAGGCAAGGGCACTGAAGATCCGGCAGGGGCCTGGCAGAAACTCAACCCATATATAGGACGAGTGGCTGGGGATCAGCCAATTATTGGCGCCCTGGCCCTTTAAAATTGAGAGAGCGGGCGCCCTTAAGGAACGGGGACGCACGCACCGGCCGGCACAGGAAGCAGGAGTGCGGTCTGGTGAGTATGCCTGCGAGATGGAGTGAGTACGCCCGCGGCCCGACCCGCGGACCATGGCGCAACCCGTCCCCAAGACCGGGGGAACGGCAGGGTCCCGAGTGCGGCTACCGTCCACGGGCCGGGCCGCGGGGCCACCCGTAACAAGCCCTAACTCCCAACTTAGGGTTGGGGTTATGCTTATGGTTAGGTTTAGAGAAAACATATGGGTTCAGCTCACCCAAAATCTGCATTTTTTCACAAATTTGGTTGAACCACTGTTGAACCGAATCTGACCTTATTTGAGCAACACAAGTCAGCAATATGTCAATGACTGTTGTGGATTTGTGAATTTAACCCATTTTAATGTAGCCAGGGTGAAATCTACAGTGAATTTGCATCAAAATTCATAGCAAAATAATACACTATTAAATTTAGCTACAGATTCGTTTTGCTTTTGAGGTTAAAAAAATTCCACTGCTTTTTGACCTACTCTTATGATAAATAAAATATACACCTAATTCTGTAATTATTTTAGTTTTAATTGACTCTATATTCAATTGAAAATTAAATTATATTGAACTGAAATTTTCAAAAACCCATCTTACACTTGCAGGGTCTCTGCTATTCGTTTTCAAGTCCAGCATTCTGTATTGTTGTACAATTTGGTATTAATTAGCTTCAGGAGACAAAAGTAACTGATATTGTGCTATCCTCAGAAGCAGCATGCAGGTTAGTAAATATGTGCCTGAAGCTCAAAACTTGATTTCCGCCCCAGAACCACCTCTATTGGACACAGTGTTCTGCATCAAGTATCTATTTGTTTGTAGCAGCGGATCCTAATGCTAGCTCTGACAAGGCCTTACTACATTCAAGACGACATGAAAGGACTCAGCCTAGGGAAGGGTGGATTACGCAGGAGATGCCCCCATGTGCTGCCAAGTGTACGAGTACATTGCTTTGACCTTATAAATCTGCACGTCCTGCAGTAGAACGGTACAATAAATATTTTCAGCATGCCTTTTGGTCTTGGCACTTAGCTGGCATTACAAGTTTGCATAAAGTTTATTATACTAGAAATATCTGAAATATATCTTTAGTTAATTGACTAGCACATAGCAAGAAATCTTAAGAAATCCAACATGTTGACATCTTGGATTTATTTCTTCATGACTACATTGTCTTTCAATAAGACTACCATCCAAGAAGCATCACTATTGGGGTTTCTAAGTGAAAATGTACAAATTGTGCCCAAAGTGTCAATATTTTGTGTGACCACCATTATTTTCCAGAACTGCTTAACTCTCTTGGACATAAGAGCTTCACAGGCTGCAGCCAGCGGAATCCTCTTCCTCTCCTCCATGACGACATCACGGAGCTGGTGGATGTTAGAGACCTTGTGCTCCCCCACCTTCCATTTGAGGATGCCCCACAGATGCTCAATAGGGTTTAGGTCTGAAGACATGCTTGGCCAGTTCAGCACTTTTACCATCATGTTCTTTAGCAAGGCAGTGGTCGTCTTGGAGGTGTGTTTGGGGTCGTTATCATGTTGGAATACTGCCCTGTGGACCAGTTTCCAATGGGGGAGATCATGCTCTGCTTCATTCAGCATTCATGCTTCCTTCAATGAACTGTAGGTCCTCACAGCCAGCAGCACTCATGCAGCCCCAAACCATGACACTCCCATCACCATGCTTGACTGTAAGCAAGACTCACCTGTCTGTGTACTCCTCACCGGGTTACCGCCACACACACTTCTTTGGTCGACCATGGTGAGGCTTGATCTCATTGGAACCTGTCTTGTTAAACCACTGTTTGGTCTTGGCCACCGTGCTGCAGCTCAGTTTCAGGGTGTTGGCAATTTTCTTATAGCCTAGACCATCTTTATGTAAAGCAACAATTTTTTTCAGAGCCTCAGAGTGTTTTTTGCTTTGTGATATCATGTTGAACTTCCAGTGACCAGTATGAGAGAGTGTGAGAGCGATAACACCAGACTGAACACACCTACTCCCCTTTGATACCTGAGACATTGTAACACTAACAAGTCACATGATACCATGGAGGGAAAATGTCAAATAGGGTGCAATTTATCCATTTACATTTAGGGGTGTACTCACTTTTGTTGCCAGCAGTTTAGACATTGATGGCTGTGAGTTATATTGAGGGCACAACAAATTTACACTGTTATATGAGCTGTATACGGACTACTTTACATTGTGTCATATCTTCTGAGTTTCCCCATGAAAAGGTATAATACAATATTTACAGAAATGTGAGCAGTGTACTCACTTTTGTGAGAATTTGTATATGGAAGTGAAGGCTAGCCTAGTTGTCTGCTTGCCAGAAAGAGCTACCAGAGGACAAACTGCTGAAAAATTTGCTGAATGGTGTTTTCTGTTTGCCTTCTCTGTTGGAAATGTTGGCCTGTTGGGGTTCTTTCAGGACTTCAGAAACGACCTCAAAGTTTCACTGAAGGGTATTCAAAAAGCTCCATTCATAAAAACTGTAGGATAAACGCTCAGCTAAGCTCAGTTGTATTATTGGTGGTAAATTGCTCTTGATCACACTTGCCAGGTATCCAACTCACTATTAGGACAACCCTGGTGAGAAGATAGGATAAGCGTGTGGTCTGTAAACTGTGCTTCCCCCAGATTTTAAACGATGGGGCCACAATGGTCTTTTTACTCTATGCAATATTATCCAAGTAATATAGATAGTATAAAATGTCATGCCGAATTTTCCCAAAAAATAGTACTTCATTTTGCTCCCTCTTTGTCTCTCTCTGTAGGGAGAATGCCATGCTTAACTGAGATTCCCAACATTTATTGCAACTGTAAATGCGATTGTAAGTATCTCATTCCTTGAGCAGAGTCTCATGTTATGTAATATGCTCTGTATGTTCAGTGAATATAGGCTATTTCAAGAATATAAATACATCCCTTTCCCACATTGTTTGTGTAGACCCAGGAGAATAATAAGCCTTCTCGTGCCATAGTTCCTCTGTGAACTGTTTTATTTCTTCAGATGTTAAATTTAGGGCACTATGTATGAAAGCTGTCTAGCAGGAAGACTGTCTACATTGCCCATAGCAAACAATCAGAGCTCAGCTTTCATTTTTCCAGAGCACTATATGAAATGAAAGCGGAGTTGTGATTGGTTGCTAAGGGCATCAAAGACAGTCTAATTGTTAGTCAGTTTTCATACATACAGTCCTTCATGTCTAAAGAGAAGCATCAATGATTATTGTTGCTTAAAGGGGTTGTCTCACCTCAAAGTTTCATAGGCTCATGAATAAAATAATGCTGCTTTGCTCTGTCACTTCCTGGTCAAGCTGTCTGTAATTAGCATACGAACTCTGTGTATTCAGACTTCTGCTAATTAGATAAATCTCATGCTGTCGGGACCAAGGAAGCTTCTGAGTTAAAGTAAACAGCAGTAATTACTGTCTTTTGTCTGAAAGATCAGATAACAAACAAGCTCTCACTGTCTGGAGTTCTGTGTTGCCCGTGACCTGTGTGATGACATCACTCCCTGCTATCAGATAGAACAAACAGCAGGGGAGAAGAAGTAAACAGGTCGGTCACTTGGGAAACCAGAGAGAGCACAGAAGGTGATAAAATCATTTGTAGCTCCTTAACAAAAAAAAAGATCAACGCAATATATTTGGAAAACGTCTTCATTTAGTGTTCCCTACATGTTGAAAGCAATTCTTTGTAGCGAGACAACCCCTTTAATCTCTACGTAACATATAGGCAGAGGGTAAAGTGGAGTAAAGTGTGTGCAGGTGCTGGTGAGGCAGGTTCAGGAGAGGGCTCCTTCTGTCTTCATCAGCACCTCACAGCACGATTGATCCATGACAACCCGGAAGCCCTTTTTAGGCAATGATTGACAGTTTGTAATACAGTGCAGTACAGTGATGTACTGCATTGTATTTCACCAGCGATCTTATCATTGCTGAGTGTAGTCCTCAGTGCATACAATTTAAATAAGAAGTAAAAAAGTTAATTAAAAGTGGAAAAAAAACACATTATAGAAAAACAAGCACACTTCCCTTTGCCCAATAAAAATGTCCATCACCCCATGTGTAAAGAATTACACTACATGCATAATGACCTAGCCTACATATCTGTCACATTATTTAACCTGCATGATGAAGGGAGTAAAAAAAAAAAAAAGACTGCTTGAGTCTTTCTCTCCTAACATTAATAGCAAGGAAACAAGGCTTCAAACACTTGCAGGTTTATAGTATTTCAGGGGTGGGAACTAATGAAAGTACCCTTTATACCCTCTCTGTAAACACTCCCCTCTCCAATCTGTCCTGAATGCAGCAGCCGGGCTCATCTTTCTCTCCAGCTGTTATACTGATGCCTCTACCCTGTGTGCAGTCGCTGCACTGGTTGCCCATTCAGTACAGGATACAACAAACTCCTCACTCTCACCCATAAAGCTCTCCACAGTGCTGCACCCCCTACATCTCCTCCCTCATCTCTGTCTACCAACCTACCCGCACTCTCCGCTCTGCTGATGATCTTAGACTATATGCCTCAGTCATTCGAACCTCCCATGCCCGTCTCCAAGATTTTTCACGTGCAGCACCAGTTCTCTGGAACATGCTACCACGGGCAATAGGGCACACTCAGAACTCTCATAGTTTTAAGAGGGCCTTGAGAATACATCTTCTCAGTCTGGCGTACCACAATACGTAATTGCTATAAACCAATACTCTCTAGTGCACACATTTCTGTCCCTCCCTACACTTCGGCACTTATCTGTATATAGATGTACTGGCAGGTTCATCCAATTTTTTATTTAAACCACCCCATATTTATGTCATATGGCTGGACCATTGTAAACCTAGCACTTCTTACCTTTCATCTCAACTGTACATCCTAATAGATTGTAAGCTCTTGAGAGCAGGACCCTCACACCTTGTGTCTCATCTGTATGTAACTTTTCACTGTATGATGCCTGTCTTTTTGTCTGTATCTATACCCTTGTATATTGTAAAGTGCTGCGGAATATGTTGGCGCTATATAAATAAAGGTTAATATTATTATAATTATAGCAGCTTGAAATACTCTAATAAGGGATAAGAAGATTGTTGTGTAACACTTCACACATGGCCAAATAACAAGTGACAGAAAAAGTAGCCACATGAGAGCTAATATGGCTACAAATAATATGTGTCAGACAGCTACTTCCTGTTCTAGAAATTAAATTATAAATCTAATCTTACAGGACTATACTTAGTAAAAGTGTTTAATTCATTACGACTGCCCTATTAGAGTACATGTTACAGTGGGGTCCATAGTGTATTGCATGTAATCGGGTAGACTGAGAATAACTATGTCAAGTTTCATAGTTTCATAGTTTCATAGTATATAAGGCCGAAAAAAGACAAGACGTCCATCCAGTTCAGCCTGTTGTGCTAAGGTGTTGATCCAGAGGAAGGCAAAAACCCCCAATGAGGTATAAGCCAATTGTCCTCATTTTAGGGAAAAATTCCTTCCCTACTCCAATCTGGCAATAGTAAAAATCCCTGGATCAATGACCCCTCTCCAGAATCCTAGACACTATAACTTGTTAAATTATTACGCTCCAGAAATGCATCTAAACCATTTTTGGACGCCGTTATTGAATTCACCATGACAAGTCCCTCTGGCAGAGAATTCCATAGTCTCACTGCTCTTACAGTAAAGAATCCCTTTCTATGTTTATGTAGAAACTTTCGTTCCTCAAGACGTAGAGGATGCCCCCTTGTTCTATATACAGCCCTGGGTATAAATAAATCTTGGGAGAGATCTCTATATTGACCTTTGATGTATTTAAACATATTTATTATGTCCCCCCGAAGCCGTCTTTTCTCTAAACTAAATAACCCTAATCTTGCTAATCTTTCTGGGTACTGTAGTCCACCCAGTCCTTTTATTATTTTTGTTGCCCGCCTTTGTACCTGTTCAAGCTCTACAATGTCTTTCCTGTGCACTGGTGCCCAAAACTGTACACAATATTCCATTTGTGGTCTAACCAGTGACTTGTATAATGGGAGAATAATGTTCTCATCATGTGCCTCTATGCCCCTTTTAATACACCCCATGATCCTATTAGCCTTGGCAGCTGCTGCCTGACATTGGCTGCTACAGTTAAGTTTACTGTCCACTAGGATTCCCAAGTCCTTCTCCATGTCACTTTTACCCAGTGTTTTTCCATTTAACATGTAATCATATAATGGATATTTTCTCCCCATGTGCATAACCTTGCATTTATCTATATTAAATCTCATCTGCCAGTTCCCTGCCCAGGCCTCCAACCTATCCAGATCCCTTTGTAATAACACATTATCCTTATTGTGTTGATTACGTTAAGAGCTTTGTTATCGTCTGCAAAGATCGATATTCTACTGTGTAATCCCGTGGTAAGATCATTAATGAAAGATGTTAAGAGGATAGGGCCAATACTGACCCTTGTGGTACTCCACTTTGTAAACAGGGAGTTCCAGTCTGAATAGATGTACCGTTTAATTACTACCCTTTGTTTTCTATCAGTGAGCTCAGTTGCTTTACCCATTGCCACACATTTTCCCCCAGTCCAAGCGTTCTCATTTTTTTTTACCAACCTTTTATGTGGCACCGTATCAAACGCTTAGAAAAATCTTAGGATATATGAATCCAGTGCCTCACCCCGATCCAGGTCTAGCCACTGATTCCTCATAGATGCTGATGAGATTAGTTGACAGGGACCGATTCCTTCATTAACCATGCTGGAACAGCGTTATAATTTATTTTCAGTGAGATACTCCAGGAAGCATCCTCTGAGAAAACATTCAAAATTTTCCTACATCAGAGGGTAAGCTTACCGGCCTATAGTTCCTCAGATCCACTTTTTGACCCCTTTTGCAATATTGGCATCCACATATTTGCTATGCGCCAATCCTTTGGGACATACCCCACGTTATTAGGACAGTTCCTAAATATTAAGAATAGGGGCCTGATCTATGACATCACTTAAATCCCGTAGGATAGTGGGTGTATACCGTCAGGGCTGGGGATTTGTTCTATTTTAATCTTCCTACGGGGAGCTGCACTTTTCCTGGGCTTAGACCAGAAACTTTTAAGTTGGAGTTTACCTCTTCCTCTGTTCAACAGGAAGAAGATTCTTCCTCCTCGGTTAAATACCAGTTGAGAAAAAAGTGTTTAATAGGTTTGCTTTTTCCTCATCGCCCTCTACTGTCTCTCCCTCAGTATTTTTTAAAGGGCCAACATTTTCTTTTTTAATCTTTTTACTATTTACATATGTTGTTCATATGTGCACAGAATTATACAACATTCTTGCCATAGGAAATTTGATGTTTGCAGTTTCAGTAGCAAGGCCTTATCACATGATCAGGGACGGACGACGGGTAGGCGAATGTTGCAACTTCCTAGGGCGCTGCTTCACCTCAGGCAGGAAGGAGGCGCTAGGAGGAATGCAGTGGGCTGAATTTTCTATTGGGGGGCCCAACAGTATGTGACTTATTTGCTTAGGGCACCAGAATACCTTGACTCAGTTCTGACATGCTTGCTAACCTTCCCATTTTTTCGGAGAAACTTTCAGAAACCATGACACAAAGTGATGGGGCTGATGGAGACGCCACCCCAAAATATTTTTTTTTGGGTGGGTTGAGGGTGTTCTTAAGCAGATCATGGGTGTTCACAGGTGTGGCTGAAATCTCCCAGGATTAGCACTGAAAAGGTTGGCAACTGTATCTGATCAGCATGGTGTCATGATTAACTGGTCACTGGAGTAGACTTTGATATGGAATGTCTTACCTGGATTGTCTCACCACAGTTCTGGCTTCTGGAATCCCTGATGATCAGCTGGAGGAAACCACACTGTTCTCCTGCAGGACCGCTACAGGACGTATTTCATGGCCCCATGTTACGGGATTGGGCAACCACATATGGTCACACCCAGTATACCATAGCAGGAGCCCCTTTTTCAGCAGATAAAAGAGGGTAAACACTGGGCTTCTGTGTCATCCATAAGAATGACTCCAGTAATATGGTAGAATGGAGCATTGAAACACGGTTTTCAGAAATAATGGGAGCTGTTTAAAGCTGAGCAGCAAAGACATAAGAATGTCTAAAGATTGATGCAAGGCGGATGATCAAACTGTGGTTTTACTGTAGATAAGAAAATGGACAGGCTAGACGGCAGACATATCAGTGTCTACATTTCTCCACCAGATGAGCTGATACCACCGTGTTACAGTCTTCTTTTACCAGCTGATATTAATAATTGATCCCCCGGAGACTTCAATTTTCTTGGTTCCTTATGAAATTCAAAACCACCACAAAGTTATTTAGAAGATCCAAGCAATTATGATAAAATGAAATGGATTACAGGCATCAACGTGACAGATCAGCATGAAATCTGTAATTTAGGAAAGGCTGAAGAGTACTTCATGGAAGGCATGTCATCAACCCCTGGATATTACATCATTTGTGAATATCTATGCCAAGGTGCAGCAAAGCGTAATTTGTCATTTGGGAAAGCTCATTGTGATAATCTGTGGATAACACATTTTCACAATTCAGGTCCCTGATGAAGAGCTGATCTCATGGGTTAGACTCGGTTCACACGGCTTATCCACAGAGTAACTGCGGGGACGGATTTCGCCGTGTGCCTTGCAGCAGGGCGGGAGCTCGCAGGGCCCCATAGACTTTCTTTATCCATGGCACGTATCCCGCCGGGATAATGTGCATGAAACTTTCTCCCCGCTTGCCGTATTCTACGAGCGGGGAGGAGAGACGGAATCCATAGTTCTCTATGAGGACTGTGGATAACTGCAATGACTGGGACGGATTTCAGCCGTATTGAGCACAGTACGGCGCGCAATACAGACTGAAATCCGTCCCAAAATCAGCCGTGTGAACATAGCCTAAGAGTGAAACAGAGTAACTACAGAACTGTGCAACAACCATACTTTGAATATGTGTCACCCTCCTTAAAAACATTCGCCAAGTTGCCTGACCGACATATTGTTTGCACTGTTGTGTTTGAAACCCAAAAACCACAGAGAATATCAATACCTTTGGCAAGATAGGTATATAAATATAAATATATCTTTTAATGAATATTACTGATAAAAACTTAACTTTTCCCTAAATTGCCCTATCCTTAAAAATGCCTAAATACGTGGGGAACCCGCTCCCAACAAAAGGGCGCCCCACCAGGAACCTTATTGAAACCCTATAAGTGCCCTAGTGTTAGTTTGTTTAGCAACAACTTTTTGTTGTTTGTTTTTTGTTTGCTTTACTGCCTTGCCTGTGGGCGTTCCCTCCCGGCGGATGTGCTTCATTCTACTTACGTCGGGTAGAGGACTCTCTTCTGTGTCCATCCTGGCGTGTTTGATCCTGAGTTGGGACAACGGTGCATTAACTTTATATCTCCTTGTTAGGGTGCACGCGTTCGGGAACCATCTATCCGGCCCTGGCATGCCCACCTGGTCGTCCTGACTCTCTACTGAGTGTGAGAAGTTGCGTATCTTTGGCGCTCACTAGTATACCATAAGGGCGTGAGTGTATCACACGATTGTATATGTATATTCTTTCATTGCATGTTGTTACGGTATTCCAGTTTGGGAAGTGTATTTTATTGTTGTATATATTTGGTACGTTACTGAGTATTCCTTATAGAACTGTTGCACTTTAGAAGAGTTTTTGTTCCTGATGAACCCAACTCTATCGGTGGTGGGGAGGGGAACGCGTCGGGACAGGGATACGTGTTATATATAGTCTGTTGTGTGTGGTGAGGATGTTTTAGTCTACGGTGGCATTACACACTGTAGATGTATGCATTGGTGTAGTGGGTAAGGACTATCATAGGGATATAGGGTTTTAGTAAGGTTCCTGGTGGGGTCGCCCTTTTGTTGGGCGGGTTCCCCACGTATTAGGCCAGTTTAGGTATAGGGCAATTTTAGGGAATTGTTAGGTTTTTATCACGTAATTTTCATTAAAAGTTATATTTTTATATACCTATCGTGCCAATGTATTGATATTCTCTGTGGTTTTTGTCTTATGATTTACGATACTGGGGTAATATATATCGAAGTGCTTTCTCGCCTGGATAATTATAGGAGTATGTTGTTGTTTTTTTGTTGTATTTAAGAGTTCAGTCGGTTGGTTGGGAGTTTACCTTGCCGTGGTCGTGATAGGGTTTGTTTCGTCTGTTCAACGGGTTTTTTTTTTCCGTGTAGTTATCACTTTTGTCGGAGAGTTGTATATGGGATGGCCAGTCGATTAGAATGTGATAAATGGTATCGGGATGCAGAAAGCCGTTTTTGCAGAGAGAGATTTTTCTTCCCTGTAATCCAGGATTCTCTATCATTACAGGGTTTGTTTTAAAGAACTAAATGTTAAAATACAAGTTGTATATTAAGTCATGGTGGGAGTTTACAATCTTGGAAAATTATCACAGAATAAAATAGTGCCAAAAAGGTTTACGTATACATTTTTACCGGCTCCAAGATCTAGAAACGTGGAGTTCAGTTGATGAAAAATATGGGAAATTGAGGCAACTTCATCTTTTGCGTTTCATAAATTTAATGAATGTGGAGGAAGGGTGACCTTGATAAATCTTTGAGCTGCTTAAGGGAATTAGCTGAAGTAATCATTAAATATAAAGGGGACCTGAACTTTCACAATTTGAATTAGAAACAAAGACAAATATTGATAAATTTACGCATATTGAAAGAAGTAAACACAGACAGTTCATTAAGGGACTGACAGAATTTAGGGAAATCGTTGCATATTCTAGCCTATATAGAAACCCCAGGGGGTTTCGACACAGATTTAACGTCATCTGACACTGATTACCTCGCCGAAGTGATTCTCGTAGAGGGAATAAAGTTTTCAGAGATCCCCTACCGCACTAGACAAGGGGGTCCACATCAATTTCTCAATGGGATACCCAAAAAAGACAAAAAAGAGGAACAACAGTGGAAAAACAATTATCCAATGGAGGCAAATGCAGATATTGGCGGCTACGTTCATCATCTTCATTCTGCATCTACATCACAGGCAGAGGCGAGAACCCTGCTCTTTTTTAGAGAAGAATATTACAAACAAAGTAGCTCTTGGGGGACTAATAATCAAATCATCAATCTGTATCATAGAGCCCTCCACAACTGACGAAATTGAAGTATTGAAAAAAGGATTGTTCATTTGTACCTAATAAAACTCACTGAATGTATTTAAAGTGGGTGAAGGACATCCATCTCTTTGCCCGAAATGTAAATGGAAAAAAATTTTTCAAATTAATCGTGAGTGGGTTACAATGGCTCTGAAATGGGGCATTGATCTTGAGTTTCAAGATGTAGAACTATTGACAGGAATTATTGGAGAGGGAGAAAAAGCGTTAGGTCAAAGGGCCCTTTTCTGATTTAAGACCCAGAAGTTTACTAAAAATGCCACCTATTATAGATAACAATTTTAAATCGGGGGATTTTTTTTTTTTCCCTTTTTTTCGTCAAAGTAGTTTGTGACTCTATAGAAAAATTACAAGACGTAGGATGAAATAATAAAAACAAAAGATATACAATCTATCTAAAGGCCAATTTTGGCACTGAAAAACCTCGAGAGGAATCGATCCATTGTTTGTGAAGCACTCAGATTAAGGTGGGGAATACAGTCATCCTCCAATTGCGATGATTATCGCAATATGTGTCTAGAGATTTTAAAACGATAGGTCTGGTTTATGAAGTCCTGCCAACTGATCCCTCGACTCGATTTAGGGCAGATTGGAAATAATCTTAAAGAAGCCTTGACTCTGAACTAATTAGTAAAACAGGGAATTTATAGCTTCCTGTTCCGTCGGCCCCACGAGTTGCACATTCTAGGACTACTAAGGTCCACAAGGCCTTGTGCCTTTAAGATGTCGACCAATAGTGTCGGGCATCGACAATCTTACACAAAATATTTGTCTGTATGTTTAGACCGTATTCTGGCAGTGGTAACAGCACTTCCTCTTTGTCAGAGATACAACAGACCTACTTCTATAATTGGATCAATTGGTGATTGACCCGATATGTGGCTATGCAGTTTGGACGTCGAGGCCCTTTATTGTTCCATCCCAACATGATGAGGGCATCGAAGGGGTGAGCTTCTTTCTTTAATAGTAGAAGTATTTTTTCTACATGCACACATAATTCTTTTGTGACAAATTGGTGCATTTTCCATTTTGACACACACTTTCCTTTCTGGTTTGATGTCGGTGGACCACCAGCACTCAGGGGGATGCTATGGGGAGCCCCTGTGCTCCCTCGTATGCTAATCTCTTCCTGGGTGGTGGGAGCACCCAGGGTCTTCTTGAAGACCTCAGGAGGCCCAAGAACACATCGCCTTATTGGGGGCGGTATTTGATGGACATCGTGATTTGTGGACGGGCTCAGGGAGCTTTTCATATGTTTGTCCATGAAGAAACTTAATATTAATGAACATTGGAACTCAGGTTCACCTCGTCATACATAAGAATGAATTGGTGTTTTTGGACGTCTTGATCTCTAAGGGCCCAGATAAGCCTGATTGACGCACCTGATGTACCGTAAGCCATCAGCAGGGAACAGTTCTCCTACGGTGGGATAGTTCCTCATCGTTCCCACTTAGGAAAGGTATACCAAAGGGACAGTTTATGCTAGTGTACGAAGACTGTTCATCTGAAGGGGACTTTTAAGAAGGAAGTGAGAATTTAAGATCGAGATTCCTGGAGCGGGGATACCACGACATATTCTCATCAGAAGCATATCAATCAGCCTCTATACTTGATCGGTGCTGCTCTATTACAGCAACAAAAGCATCATACATCACAACGGAGAAGGTTAGGAATCATAGGTTACAACTGATGATGCTTGTAGCCCGATTAGAAACATTATATCTAATTTTGGCCAAATTTTAACACAAGATCCAATTTGAAGGAATTGTTAGATATGTACCCAGTATTACGGTTAACAGGAGAGGCAAGAATATTAGGGACCGTTTGGGTCAGAGTCATTTTTGACACCAAACACCTTCGGCCCACTTGGCATTTCATCCAAGGTACAGGGCACTTATAGGAGCGGAATGTGTACGGCCTGCCTTCCATATCAGTAAAAATTCAGTGATGAATTTATGACAGGTAAAATATTTAAAACTTTTGTGATATGCTAATTGTAAATCAGGGGGTCATTTACAGGCCACCTGCCCGTGCCCCAAGATGTATGTGGGTAAAAACTTCCGGGATTTAAGGCGGCGGAATTTGGAACACTGGGGGATATTAGGAATGACCGGCATACTCCGTTTGCAAGTCATAAGAATTTGCAAACATAAGGGACAGCCCTTATATATTACATTCTCGGTTGTTGAACTTGTCCATCCTTCCCCTAGAAAGGGGTTTTGAGACAGAAAATACTCCAGAGGGAAGCGATCTGGAATCTTCCGTTTAAAAACGTAACCCAAATGGAAGTAATGGGACTCTCTATCGTTTTGCCGCCATTCATTTACTTCCTGCTATTTTTTCCGTGGTTATGAGATTATTATTTATTTTATTGTAATTGTTGGTCTCATTCATATATTTTAAATATTGTAGTTGCTTACCGACTAAATATTTCTGGCTGCTTCTGTAGAATGGCAGCATGCATTCAATAAGTTTATTACTTCCCACATTGGTCGTGGATTGTAAGCTTGTAACCTAGGTAACCATCTCATAGCATTTGAATGGGTGGTGTTTGTCTGCTGCTCTCTTGAGGTTTAGCAACAACTTTTTGTTTGTTGTTTTTTGTTTGCTGCCTTTGCTGGTGGGCGTTCCCTCCCGGCGGATGGCTTCATTTACTTACGGTTTCGGGTAGAGGACTCTCTTCCTGTGTCTACACCTGGCGTAGTTGATCCTGAGTTGGACACGTGTATTTAAACCATTATTTTCTCCTCTAGTGCGCGTTCGGAACCATCTATCCGGCCAGATGCACCTGGTCGTCTGACTCTCTCTGAGTGAGAGAAGTGCCTCATCTTGGGCGATCACCTAGTTACCATAAGGGACGTTGAGTGTATCCAACGATTGTCTATGGTATATTCTTTCTTGCTTGCTGTTACGGTTATTATGTTCTGGGAACGTGATAATTTTTATTGTTTGTAATATTTTGGTACTTACAGAGATTCCTTATAGTACTGTTGCCACCTTTGAGAGAGTTTTTGTTTCCCTGATGAACCCTCTCTATCGGGGTGGGGGAAACGCGTCGGGACAGGGATAGTGTATATATAGTCTGTTTGTGTGGTGGTGACGGTATGTTTAGTCTAGGTGGGCATTACACACTGTAGTTGTTGCATAGGTGTAGTGGGTAAGGGTACTTACATAGGGCACTTAGCGGGTTTATAGTTAAGGTTCCTGGTGGGTCGCCCTTTTGTGGGGCGGGTTCCCCACGTATTAGGCAAGTTTAGGTAGGGCAATTTTAGGGAATTGTTAGGTTTTATCAGAAATTTTCATTAAAGTTATATTTTAATATACCTTTCTTGGCCAAGGTATTGATTTTCTCTGTGGTTTTGTCTTTGATTTTACGATGACTGGGTATATATATATCTGAAAGTGGCTTTCTCCGCACTGTGATAATATTAGGAGTACTGTTGTTGTTTTTTGTTGTATTTAAGATAGTGTAGTTATCACTTTTGGTCGGGAGAGTTGTTATATGGGATGGCAGTCTATTAGGACTGTGATAAATGGTCTATCGGATGCAGAAAGCGTTTTTTCTGAGGAGAATTTTTCTTCGTTTAACCAGGATTCTCTACATTACAGGTTTGTTAAAGAACTTAAATGTTTAATACAAGTTGATATTAAGTCATAGGTGGGAGTTAAATCCTTGGAAAATTATCACAAGAATAAAATAGTGCAAAAGTTTAGCTATACCATTTTTACCGGCTCCAAGATCTCGAAACGTGGAGTTGATGAAAAAATGGGAAAATTTGAGAGGCAACATTCATCTTTTCTGCGTTTCATTAAAAATTTATTGATTGAGGAAGGAACGTGTGACCTTGATAAATCTTTGGAGCTGTTAAGGCATTAGCTGAAGTAAATCATTAATTAAAAAGGGGACCTGACTTGCACAATTTTGCATTAAGAACCAAAAGACAAATAATGATGTAAATTTACGGCATATTTGAAAGAACGTAAACACAGACAGTTCATTAGGACCATGACAGAATTTAGGGGGAAATCGTGCATATTTAGCCTATATAGAAACCCCAGGGGGTTCGGACACAGAATTTATCGTTCATCTGACACTGATACTTCGAGGAAGTAGTGATCCGCGTAGAGGGAATAAGGTTTCAGAGATCCCCTACCGCACTAGACACAGGGGTTTCCACATCAATATTCTCAATGGATACCAAAAAGACAAAAAGAGGAAAACAACAGTGGGAAAAACAATAACTCCAATGGAGGCAAATGCAGATATTGGGGCTACGTTCATCATCTCAATCTGCATCTACAACAGGGAAGAGGCGACCCGCCCCCGTGCCTCTTTTTTAGATTGGAATATTACAAACAAAGTAGATTTTGGGGAGAATAATAATCAAATCATCAATCAGTCTCATAGAGCCCTCACAACTGACGAAATTAAGTATTGAAATAAGGGATTGTCATTCTGTTACTAATAACTCACTGAATGTATTTATTGGGTGAAGGACATCCATCTCTATGCCCGAAATCTTAAATGGAAAAAATTTTTCAAACTTATCGTGAGGACAATGCTTGAATGGGGCATTGATCCCTCTGAGTTTCAGCTGTCGAACTATTGACAGAACTATTGGAGGAGGGAGGAAAAAGATAGGTCAAAAGGGCCCTTTTCTGATTTAGACCAGAAGTACTAAAATGCCACTATTATAGTATAAAACAATATCGATACTTTCGTCAAAAGTTGTTTGTGCTTATAGAAAAATACAAAGACAGTAGGATGAATCTTAAAAAACAAAAAGATATACAATCTATCTAAAGGCCAATATTTGGCACTGAAAAAACCTCGAGCAGGATCGATCCATTGTTGTGAAGCCCTCAGATATGGGTGGATGGAATACATCATCCTCAATTGCGATGATTATCGCACAATATGTGTCTACGAAGATTATTAACACGATAGGGTCTGGTTATGAAGTCCTGCAACTGATCCCTCGATCAATTTAAGGGCAAGAATTGGAAATAATCCGTTAAGGAAGCCTTGATCTCTGAACTAATTAGTAAACAGGAATTTAGTTTCCTGTTACGTCGGCCCACGAGTTTGCCACATTCTACGGCTACATAAAGGTCCACCAGGGCCTTGTGCCTTTTTATGATTGTCGACTATAGTGTAGGGCATTTCGACAATCTTACACAAATTATTAGTCTGTATGTCGATCGTATTCTGCCCACCGTTGGGTACAGCTCTTCCATCCTTTGGCAGAGATACAACCGTCCTACTTCTAAAATTGGATCAATTGGTGATTGACCCGATATGTGGCTGTGCAGTATAGACGTCGAGGCCTTTATAGTTCCAGCCCACAATGATAATGGGCATCGAGGGCGGTGAGCTTCTTTTTATTAGTAGAAGTATTTTTCTACATGCACATAATTTCATTTGGACAAAATTGGTGCATTTCATTTGACACACAACTTCTTTTGTTTGATGTCGGTGTACCACCAGCTCAGGTGGGACTGCTATGGGAGCCCCTGTGCTCCCTCGTATGCTAATCTTTCTGCCGGCTGGTGGGATCACACCAGGGTCTTCTCTGATGACTTCGGAGGCCCAAGAAACCACATCGGCCTATTGGGGGCGGTATTTAGATTGACATCGTGATTTTGTGACGGGCTCTGAGGAGGCTTTCATCTGTTGGTCCAGAACTTAATATTAATGACATTGAGACTCAGGTTCAAATCGTCATTACATAAGAATTGAATTGGTGTTTTGGGAACGTCTTGATCTCTAAGGCCCGGATAACCGCCTGATGACGACCCTTGTACGTTAAGCATTCAGCAGGGAACAGCTCCTACGGTTGGGATGGTCATCATCCGTTCCCACTTAGGAAAGGTATTACCAAAGGGACGTTTTTGCGTGTACGAAGGAACTGTTCATCTAAGGGGACTTTTAAGAAGGAAGCTGAGATTTATGAAGAGATTCCTGGATCGGGGATACCACGACATATTCTCACAGAAGCATATCATTTCTGCCTCTCTTATACTGATCGGGTCTGCTCTATTACAGCAAACAAAGCCTCATAACATCATCAAAGGAGAAGGTTAGGATCATAGGTACATATGATGGATGCTTCTAGCCAGATTAGAAAACATTTATATCTAATTTTTGGCCATTTTAACAAGATCCACATTTGAAGGAATTGTTTAGATATGTACCCCAGTTTACGTACAGGAGAGGCAAGAATGTTAGGGGACCGTTTGGTTCAGTGTCATTGTTCGCCACCTAACACCTGTGGCCACTTGGCTTTCATCCAAGGTAAGGGGCACTTATAGGTGCGGAAAGTGTAAGGCCTGCCTTCCATATCAGTAACGAGTCAGTGATGAGAATTTACTGACAGGTTCAAATATTTAAACTTTGGATATGCTAATTGTTAAAAACAGGGGGGTCATTTACCAGGCACCTGCCCGTGCCCCAGATGTATGGGGTAAAAACTATACGGGGAATTTAGGCGCGTGGATTTTGGAACAACTGGGGGTATTAGGAATGACCGCGATACTCCGGTTGGCAAGACATAAGAATTTGAAACATTAAGGCAGCCCCTTATCTATTACATTTCTCGGTGGGTTGTGAAATTGTCCATCTTCCCCTAGTCAGGGGGATTTTGAGAAGAAAATACTCCATAGGGGAAGCGATCGGATCTTCCGTTAAAAACGCTACACCCAAATGGAATTATGACTCTCTATCGTTTGCGCCATTCATTTAATCTCCGGCTATTTTTTTTCCGTGTTTATGAGCTTATCTATTTATTTAATTTAATAGTTGGTATCATTCATATATTTTTAAAAATATTGTAGGGCTTTACCGACTAATTATTTCTGGCTGCGTCTTGTATGGCCAGATGCATTTCAATAACGTTTATTACTCACATTGTGTGGATTGTATGCTTTTATACATAGCAAACATTCATATGCATTTTGTAGGCTGGTGTTTGTCTGCCTGCTTCTGAGGTTTAGCAAAAACTTTTTGTGTTGTTTTTTGTTTGCTGCCTTTGCTGTGGGCGTTTCCCTCCCGGGCGGGATGTGGTTCATTCTACTACCGTCGGGTAGAGGACTCTCTTCCTGTGTCCACTGGCGTGTGATCCTGGAGTTGGACACCGTGTATTTAAAACCTTATTTTCCTCTAGTGAAGCGTTCGGAACATCTATCCGGCCCAGCATGCACCTGGTGTCCTGGACTCTCTCTGAGTGTGAGAAGTGCCTCATTCTTTGGCGCCTCACCTAGGTATTACCATAAGGGAACGTGAGTGTATCCCCCACGATTGTATATGATAAATTCTTCTTGTCAGCCTGTTACGGTATTCTAGTTCTGGGAACCGTGTATTTTATTGTTTGTATATATTTGGTACTACTGAGATTCCTTATAGTACTGTTGCCCATTTAGAAGAGCCTTTTTGTTCCCATGATGAACCACTCTATCGGTGGTGGGGGAAACGCGACGGGACAGGGATACGTGTATATATAGTCTGTTGTGTTGGTGTCGGATGTTTAGGTCTCGGTGGGCATTACACACTGTAGTTGTATGCATAGGTGTAGTGGGGTAAGGTACTATCATCGCGGCACTTATAGGGTTCTAGTAAGGTTCTGGTGGGGTGCCCTTTTGTTTTGGGGGGTTTCCTACGTATTAGCAGTTTAGGTAGGGCAATTTTAGGGAAGTGTTAGGTTTTATCAGTATTTTCATTAAAAGTTATATTTTATATACCCTATCTTTGCCCTAGAGGTATTGATATTCTTGTGGTTTTTGTCTTATGATTTACGATACTGGGTAATATATATCGAAGTGGCTTTCTCCGCCTGGATAATAATAGGAGTACTGTTGTTGTGTTTTGTGTTTGAAACCCAACATAGCTTTTATTCTTTTTTTTTTTTTTACAGGAAGATGGTATACGGTTCCTCGCCTTATTGTAAGATGTGTGGCGACTTCTGTCTGTGTATCGGAGAGGGTTTTCTGTGTGCTCCTAGGTCCAAGAGGCACGGCACAATTCCTACTGAGAGATTACATGGTCAGAAATCTCTGGAGCAGAACCAAGCAAGTGATGGGTATTGTGATGTGGATAGAGAAGTGTACCGATTCTCGAAGAGCAAGAGGAGGCAGTTTAGAGACAGCTAAGGTTGGAGGACTGTGGGAACAGGAGTGGGCCATCGAAAACCTCTACCGCACTTGAGTGAGAAGCACTGGGATAGTATATAGACTATATAGTGGTGAGATCACGTGAGAGATCCCCTGGAGCAGGGACAAGCATGTGACAGGCTTTTTGCACAGATTTAGGGGAAACTCCTTTTGGGCCCCTGAGTATGCTGTGCTCGTAGGCATGATGGGCTCCTGAGCTTGACAGCTGCTGCTTTTTAGTTAGAAAGGCAGAGAAAAAGGCAAAAGCAAGAGTCAGTCAAAATGTACGTAGTGAAAGGGGGTCCAAAGAATCAACTCCACTGGTGGGCCCCGGGTCCCCAGTCTGTGCTGACTCGCCTCCCGGGAACAGCAGGGGCTCTGGACACATCTGTGCCATCTGTGAAATCTTCACAGCTCAGTAAGAAACACTGGGACCTCTAAATTCCTACTGAAAGATCACCTGGTCAGAAGTCCCTGGAGCAGAGAAAGACATCTGATGGGCACAGTGTAGTGGGTGGAGGAGTTTGCCTTCCCTGGAAGAGAGAAAGAAAACATTTGAGAGATAAGACTCCAGCAGCATTCCTTTGACATCTACCCCCCTAATGAGAACGCTGGGGAAATGACAGTAAGACTGTGTTGAGCGTTACGTTTGGCTATCCATCGGCATAGTCAAGGGCGGCCCCATCGAAAGGTTTTTGATAGGACAGTCGATTATAGCGTAATTAAAGTCATGGGAGAGCAACAACACCTTTCATTCTTTCACCCAAACAGGGGTGGGGGGAAGCTGGAATTAAATCCACAAATCCAAATGGATACGTAAAAATCTTAGGCAAAACACTTATGTTATAAAAGCCACAGAAAAAAAACCACACACCAAAACACTATCCCTGTTTTTACCACGCAGACCCTTTAAACCGCATCACCACAAATTTAAAAAGTGCCCCGAAGGGGAGTATGATTTGAAAACCCTCTCTTATTAACTGGACATTGAATTTCCCTGTCCGGAACGCGCATGAGCCCCAAACCCGCATGACCCCACATTTAAAAAGGCCGGAAAAAAAAATCTTTCAACCCCCCTTTTAGTTTTTACTGGACATGACAATACCTGTCCTGTGGCCACAGCATGAGCCCCAACCTGCATGACCACCCAACATTTAAAAAGTGCGGATAAAGGAGTCTTTCAACCACCTTTTAGTTTCACTGGACATTGACTATACCTGTCCTGTGCCACCGCATGACCAGGGTCGGAGTACAGAGGGGTGCGTAGAGGGAGCGCCAGCTGGGCGTCAGTCCATATTACACGCAGGTTAAAATGCCCTGATGACGCAGCAAAGTGGGGAAAAACTGTCGGGCTGAAAGCAGAGTGCGGAAGCGGAAGTTGGAGAACTCCAGCCTTCCTCAGTACACAGTTAAACCTGGGTAGCGCATTGCCCTCCGTATGATGTGGATCAATTGAGCTTCACTTGGAAATACTGGTGTGTTAACACCCTGTTACAACCCAGGTGCCCTTTATCTTGGCGTTCTTTTTCTCATTTTTACTCAACGTGCTGTAGAAATTGTCTCTGTACTTGTTCTCTGTCCGTGCTCCATACTCCATTACCCTCTGAATAACCTACTCTGGTCCAGTTTTCCTGTACCTCCCTTGTACAATCAGAGAATTTTTTTAGACAGCTATTTTGTACATGCAAGTTTTTTAGTACTTTAATTCTAGAAAACACATTTAAATCGGATGGAATCCCACCGATGTCTTTGTTTCTCTTTTTTATTGTAATTAAATGGTTTTGTCTCAATAAAAGGATTGTAATAGCATGTTAAAGATCTTGCAAAAACAAGTCATTGTAGAAATATGTGTCCATTAACAGTGTCCCTAGCCTATTCCTGTTTCTGATAGCACCATCACCCTTGAGCCAACTTGACCATTTGAAGAACAAATGTCTGTTAGAAACAACATTTTTAAATAGGACCTGTATATAGCTGCATGTAAACAGCAAAATGCCTCCAAAAATTCAAAGCATGACCCTGAGCCACTTTGGACAATGTGAAGAACAAATTCTGTAGAAAACAACAATTTTTTAGAATAGGACCTGTAGTATAGCTGCATGTCACAGCAAAATGCCCCAAAAATTCAAAAAACATGACCCTTGAGCCACCTTTTGACAATTTGAAGAACAATGTCTATTAAAAAATCATTTTTATAATAGGACCTTTTATAATTGCATTGCATTTCAAATCAACATGAACCCAAAAAAGATATAAAAATGACTTCTCAGCCACTGTTTAAAAATTGTGAAGGAGAAATGCACTTTAGAAGCCACATTTCTTCCAAAGAACCATGATTATTGCTGTATCTAAATAATAAGGAAAACAACATTACCCCAAAAAATTATAAATATGACTTCTCAGCCACTGTTTAAAAATTGTGAAGGAGAAATGCCCACTTAGAAGCCACATTTCTGTTCCAAAGGACCATGATTATTGCTGATATCTCACAGCAACATGACCCCAAAAAATTATAAATATGACTTTCTCTACCACTTTAAAAATTGTGAGGCAACAGACCTAGAGATGGGCGAATACTACAAAAATACTCCACACACCGAATGACAACTACTTCACTTCGCCGAATTTTCCGTGACAAAATTTGTTTTCGTTCCGAATTACCTTCGCACGAATCGCGTTTAAAAAGCAGCTATCTCCCAGCTGCACAGAGCCCAGGGAGCTGTAGAATGTTGTGCCATGCTTAAAATATGCAGAGGTACTTGGTTTTGGTCTTCATACAATGATTGTGATTTTAGTATGACACGCAGATGACTGCCGCCGCTCTTAGAATCGCTTCACTATAAAAATCCTGGGCACTTAAGAGGCAAAACTGACCAAAAAACTTCAAGCGGGAATGTAGCCTAATAAGTCATGCCAGTCAAAGACAGGGAAAAAAACTAGCTGAGAGCTCAGTGGCAACATTAGTGACAGGAGTGTGAGGTGACGGCGGCAGCCACAGCAGCATGAGGTCAGGCAGTGGCACAATGACATTCAGTTCGTGGCAAAAATCACAGGATGGCCACAGAGGGCACAATGAACTGAGAGCGGAGGTCACAGGCGGCAGCATTATGAGGTCATGGCAGTGGGCACAATGACATCTGGAGGCGGCAAAACATTATTAGGCCACCTTGAGTGGCACAATCACACAGTGTGAGAGTGACACGGCGGCATCAGTATGAAACAGCAGTGCACATGACATTCTGGAGGCTGGCAAAACAGTATTAGTCCACATATGGCAACAATCACACAGTTGTGGAGAGGTCACTGCGGCAGACATGTATGAGATCAGGCGTGGCACAATGACATTCAGGCGGACGGCAAAACATGAGAAGCCAGCAGATGGCAAAATGACTGAGTAGCTCGTGAGGTCACTGGCTGCAGCAGCATGTAGGTACAGGCAGTGGCACAATGACATTCTGGAGGCGGTCAAACCATAATTAGTGCCGACAGAGTGAACAATGATACAGTGTGGAGGTCACGACAGCAGCAGCGATGAGAACAGGCAGTGGGCACAATGACATTCTGGAGGTGGCAAAACAGTAATAGGTGCCACAGAGTGGGCACAATGATACAGTTTGGAGGTCATGCACAGCAGCAGCATTGAGATAGGCAGTGGCACAATGACATTCTTGAGGCTGCAAACAGTAATAGTCCACAGAGTGGCACAATCACACAGTGTGGAGGTCACAGCGGCAGCAGAATAGAGAATCAGGCATGGCACAATGACAATTCTGGAGGCACAAAAAAACAGTATTAGGCCACAGAGTGTCACTATCACACAGTTGAGGTCACGGCCACAGCAAGTCAACATGAATCAGGCAGTGCACAATGACATTCCTGAGGTAGGAAAACAGGAGAAAGCACAGCATGGCACAATTGACTGAGAGCGGGAGGTCACGCGGCAGACAGCATGAAGTCAGCAGTGGCTCAACCACATGTGGAAGGCAACGGCAGGAGTCACAGCAGCAGCAATGAGGTCAGAGAGTGGCCGACAATGAACATTCTGGAGTGGCAAAACAGGAGAAGCCACAGAGTGGCACAATGACCCCAGTGTGGATGTCCACGGCAACAGCAACAGCAGCAGCAGCAAGAGGTTCATAGAGTGGCTACAATGCAGTGTGTTGAGGTGGTGGCAATACCAGTCCCTGTAAAGATGGTGGTAGGCAGATGAGAAACAGTCAGCAGATGTGTGGGCATCAGGCGGGTGCAGCATCAAATAGTGGCTGAGGCAGAGTATTTGAACACCAGACTGACGCCTAGGCATTGGTGTGAGGAATTCCTGGCCGACTCCACGCCTGATTCATCTTAGACAAAGGTCATTCGTATCCACATTCCCCTGGACAAGCGTGTTCACCTTGGTGTAACTATTGCCCCCGCCGCACTGAAAACCCCTCTGTGCCACACTACGGCCGGGCAGGACAGCTTCTCCACTGCAAACTCGCAAGTTGCGGCCACACATCCAGTTGGCTGCCCATTGGTAGTCCAGCGGATCTTCTAACTGAGGTGGCAGAGTGCTGTCCCAATAGGTCACAACCTGCTGGTTTCAGGGACCTGCTCCAGTCCTGCTGCTGCTTGCTGGCGACTGCCCTCCTCACTAGGCGGTGAAGGAAGCTGCTCATCATGAACTCCAGAATTAAGGTTACTACTGATGGAGCTGGTACTGCTCCTACCCCCTCCACCTACGCCCAGCAGCCGCGGCAGTAGTACGTGAGCGCTGAGAACCCCCCCCGGTCAGACCTGTCAAGGAGGGACGAGCCGCACATAGGCCAGCGGCCACTGATACGGAGGATTTCCCTATAGTATTTGAGCTTGTCTTCCCCTCAATAGCTGTGAAAAAGGCTTCCATTTTGACCAGTAGCGAGGTCCAATAGGTTGAGAGTCAGAAAGTCATCCCTCGCGGATGCTGGACTATTGCTTTCACTAGCCAGGCAAATCAGCATGCTGCGGGCATCATGCACAAGTGGACTCCGAGGGCTCCCTGCCTCCATTCCACTGTATACTGACACGGTGCTTGGGGTCATCACCTTCATCTCCTCATCTCCATCCACTCCTCCAGCTGCTCCTGCTCCTCCTCTCTTGTCACCTAGGGGTAGAAAATCCACTCATTCACCAACAATGCATCTGCTCAATTCCTCCTCCCTCCTCGATTTCTAGTCCCTCCACCAGTACTCATTTGGCCACGAGATGTAGTCGCCCACGTCTCCAGTCCCCTGCCCGACCAGATTTTTCAGATCTGTTCAGTACTTTAATGCAGTGGAATGACGTTATACATCCCTTGAGTCCTGGTCGACTGACAAATAACGTCGCTTTCCCTCGATATTGTGCCTTAACAAACGGCAGTGTTGTCCCGCATGAGCTGCCACTGGCTGACATCAAAGTTACAACAGGGGAGTACTTCTGTCTGCCTGGATCATCAAAAAATCGTTTTAATGGCCTTTCCTCTGTTCATCACAGTCGGTCCCAACATGTCACTGGAATTTCAGCGGGTGAAACATCGCATATACAAGTGTGTTGGGGAGGCCGTTCTGCCGCTGTCCAATTCGAGGAGGGGTTTCCTATGGCTTTGTATACAATGGATAAAGTCATGCACAGATTCCTGGCCATTTTCAGATGTTCTAAGATTGGTGAAGACTTCAGTAACTTTTCACAACCAGATTGAACACGTGCGCCATGCAGGGCGCATTGTACCATCCCTCCTCGTGCAGGCGCGGACAACCATGTCCTCCCTTGTCCCGTCCCCATGGTTCCAGAATTGCAGTTGCGCGGAGAAAGCCACACATCGATCTTGCTGCATGACGCGTAGCCATTCCTCCTCTGTGTGACTTGTTCGCCGAGAGCAAAGCAGGTGTAGAACTGCGTTGACACCGCTGAGTGCCCTACACATGTGTAATATGGATGCAGTACGTGTGGAGCTGAGATGGTGTGGTGGTGTGAGGAGTAGGCGGTACATTGGCGCAGGTGCAGCAGTTGACAACGTGGAGGAGAAAGCGTCGTCCTCCTGTCCCAGAGTTTTGGTGTTCCTGGGCTGGAAGCACATTCCACCCATGGCCGTAAAGGAAACATGTACTCTGCCCTAAACGTAGATTACAGCTTCCAGACTTCCGCGCTGGCAGTGCACCTTGGATCAAACCGATAAGTCACAAGACTGACCCACCTTCTATTTCTACATATTTATGAAGTGCTGGTAGCTCTGCCTTTTTGGAAAAAGAAATTACGGGCTATGAACTCTCCATCTCGGCTTCGCACAAGCCATTAGTTCTCTGACGGTGCAGAGTTCACCATTTTGGAAAGGGAGGGACTGCAGTACCAACAACTTGGACAGAGCACGGTCAGCTGCTGCACCTTGAGGATGGTTGGACGCATACTGTTGTCTCTTTGCAATCGCCTCGCTGAACCGTACTGCTGGCGCCATTGAGTAGCGAGGAGCAGGAGCATCTGACCGTTGAGTATGATGTCAAAGAGAAACAGCACCCTTCTGCACAGTGGTGGAGCCTTGACTGCTGCAATGGCATGCATTCACTGGCGGGCTGCGCTGCTGTTGCTGCGTCGGCGGCCAGGATGGACCACCACATCTGAGCCACGTTTCTCCCAGGCCACCGGGATGGTGACTAGGCTTCATGTGTTGACCGCAGGGCCAGGTGCCAACATTTTAGCTCCCTGGCCACGCTTCTTCTTTCTGCCCACAGATTCTACATATACCCATACTCGGCTTCCTCCGGTGTCTTAGCAAAGAACTGCCACACACCTGCCGAGTATCGGATTGTTACCGCCAACTCCGCTCCGGCACTGTGAGTGTATTACTGCCTTGTTCGCTCGCGCCTTCGCTGACACCCTGTGCCGCACTTTCTTGACCTGGTTGCGAAGCGGCTTTTTTAACCCCCGTGGCCTCTTGGCTCCCGACCCTCACACTAGCTGCAACTATCCTTGCTGACTCACGGCCAACCACCCCACTTGCTGGCTGCGCATGCTGCCCTGACCGCGCAAGCTGAACGCCCTCTTCTCCTGACGATGATGAAGCCCTTGCCTCAGCCGCCGGCCCCCAAGTAGCGATCGTCTACATCATCATCTATTTGTGTTTCATCGTCCACTAAGCTGTCCTCATCACCGTCTTGGTTGCAGAGGCTGACCCATCACAACATGACCTCCCAAGCCACTCTCCACATCATACCTTGCCGCCTACTGGCAAGAAAGCAGGCGATATTTGGCCTCCAATTCTCTTCCGCTGCCCAATTATCATCTGACTGCCCTCCACAAATATGTTCAATCCTCACTAATAGTGGCGCTGAGCCAGACCACAGTAGTAGAGTCTCTGGCTGAGGGAACCGATGCGACAGAGCTGGCTGAAGGACAGCGTGAGGGCGCGCGGACCCGCTCCCCTGCCATGCCAACTAATTGTTGTGTCTGATGTTCCCACCGACTCTTGGCTGGGGTTTTGTCAGATTCCATCTGGGAGGAAGAGGAAGACCTAGTCAACCAATCAAGAACCCTTGTGGGTTGCTGAACAACACACGGCCGCTAGATGACAGCGGCCAGTTTGTGCCTCACCTGAGGTGACCCCTGCTGCGACGTCCCCTTCTGTGCCTGCGACCTGGGCCTGCTCCAGGAATTTTTTTGTGCCACTTGCCACTCGCAGGTGCAGAGCCTGCCACCTCTCTGTCTAGACATACAGTTATGTTCTAAAATGTAGCAGACACTGTTTGATGATGATATCTGGAGATGAAAAATATACACCCAGTTTTTTGACTCCAAATGTACCCAGTCAACAAGTTGTTTAACCCTTGGATATTAAAAGCGCTCCACAAATAGCCAGAGAAAAAATTTACTTGTATGTGTCCTTAAAAACACTGTGTGTTTTTACGAAATGTAAATGCAAAAACAGGCTTAATTAACCTTCTACATATTAGGCTACAGGAAAAATTTTATATAATTTGGCATTGAAAAAGAAACTTTTATTTTTGTCAGCACACCACAAAACAACGCTTAATTAACCTCTGGATGTAAATTGCGCCAAAGAATTGAGCCGCACAAACTAGATAGCTATGTAGCTGTTACATTGCGGTGTTTTCTTCTACGCCATACAACCAGAGATACAGTTGTAATTACCTTTGCTTGTGAATTAGGCTACAGGAAAAATTTAAGATATTTTGGCGTTAGAAAAGACGGTTTATTTTTGTCAGCACGACCAGCAAAACATACGCTTAATTTAACCTCTGGATGAAAATTCAGCGCCAAAGAATTGAGCCCACAAACTAGTAAGCACTGTAGCGTGTTTACAATTGCGTGTTTTCTTACTCCACACAACAAGAGATATCATTGTAATTAACCGTTTGCCTTGGAATAGGCTACAGGAAAAAATTTATATATTTTGGCGTGAAAAAGACGTTTATTGTTGTAGCACACCAGCAAAACAACGCATTAATTAACCCCTGGATGTAAATGCGCCTAGAGAATTGAGCCGCACAAACTAGTAGCTTTGTAGCGGTGTTACAATTGCGTGTTTTCTACGCCAACAACCAAGAGATACAGTTGTAATTAACCTTTGCTGTGATTTAGCAACAGGAAAAATTTATATATTTTGGCGTTGAAAAAGACCGGATTCCTTGGGTCAGCACACCGCAAAACAACGCTTAATGTAACCCCTGATGTAAAGTGCGCCAAAGAATTGGCCCCACAAAAAAGTAGCATTTGTAGCGTGTTACATTGCGTGTTTCTACGCACACAACAAGAGATACGTTGTATTATCCTTTCGCTTGTGATTAGGCTACAGGAAAAATTTATATAATTTTGGCGTTGCAAAAAGACGTTTTCTGGGTCAGCACACCAGCGAAACAACCTTAATTAAACCCTGGATGTATATTGAGCAATAGATATTGAGCATCCAAAATGAAGTGGTATTTGATTGTAAAAACGCTGTTTCTTAAAAGAATACAACAGGAACTGGCTTAGATCCCGCAACCTGGATATTGAATGTATATGCAGCTGCAGTGAACCACACTGGATTTCAGATCCAATACCCCAAAAAAATTAGAAATAGAACATTAAGAGAACAGTCCCGTCTGAGTCAAGCAGAGACACCCAACAGAAAATCGTATATAAAAATAAAAATCAATTCTTCAGTAAGGCTATAGCCGCGGCAGCACCTTACCCAGATGAAGCACAGTGAGAGGAGTGTGAGCTCCGGCGTCGCGCCCGGACTTATATATTGCGGTGACGTCACAGAATCCCGCCCAGTCGTCTGATTGGCTTCACCTCTTCACAGTCATGCAGGCTATTTCCCTTCTTCTCCCAGAGTGCTTTGCCCCATGTATCGCATGTGCTCGCAGCCATTTTTATCAATCAAAAGCACACTTCGTATCACTCCCAAGTACCCCAAATTCGACTTCGTTCCGAACCGAAGTTTTCCTAAATCTAAACGAATTCCACTTCGTTAGAAATCGATTCGCCCATCTCTAGACATAACCCCAAAACCATCTGACCTTGTGAAAAAATTCTAAAGATGAAGTGAGTAAATGAATATGGTTTATGTCATGAAACCTTGTGTCTTTTATCTCCTCACATATCCAAACAGTCAAAATGGAACGTTTTGAATTGAAATAAAAATTGCAGTAGAAGAAATGAACATTTTAAAAATAAGTTATTTCAGAGGAACCATTTCTGTTCTGGAGAGGAATGAGAAGTAGACCCATCAACTGAATCGTGTGGACCGTCCAGGCAATTGGGCCACAACATCATCAAGATCCCATGCCGATTCATCTATGAAAGTCAACCGATCCCATATCTGTGGAAACCGATGCGATAGTCTGTAATGACTGCTCCGGCTTGTGCTGAAGGTCCTTCAGAAATGACGCTGGCTGCTGGGCAAGACAACACCATCTATGGCGTGGGCGAACCAGCTTGGGCCATTCGTCCATTTTTGGATACCCAGAATCTATTGGGTTCTGGAACTACATTACAAAAAAACATCGGTGTATGTGGACGCATATAGTCCGTGCACACATGATCTTAAGCTGGTCTCTGGGTGTTTCGTATAATCTGTGGGCCATGCATGCATGCGTTGAGTGAGTGGTAAATAAAATTGCCAGAGGTCATCCATTAGGCTTCTGCACCTTGCCTGCTTGCTCGCTGCCGCTACGGCAACTTGGCACTCTGACTGCTGACGATCGCCGGCGTTGTTCCACCGTGACATTTTGAAGACGTGAAGCAGACGCCACAGGACATCGTCTCCAGTGTGACATAAATCCAGCAAGGTCCGCCATTTCCTGCATTTTACTCCATCTATTGGGTGGGTGGGAAAGGAAAGTGCTGAATTTTCTGCGTTTTGTACCGGGATCAGTAGGGTTGACCACCCAGTAACTGGTTGTTCATTTTGAGGCCTTAATGCGAAGGATCATGTTGGAGGAAACTGGAGCATCCAAGACACTCATGTGAGAGATGAGCCTTGATTACCAAGCCCTACTGGGTTGAGGGGACTAGCAAACTCTCTTCCTCAATCTGCCCTCAAAATCACCGCCAACCTCTTTCCAAGGCAGGACGTCAGTGTCTAGGAAATACCTCCTCCTCCTCAGCTCCTCCGCTTCCTCCGGCACATCTTCCAACACAGCCTTGACTTGCCTCAGATGATGCCAACCCTGAAAGCTGAGGTGCCGCCTTGCACTAGCCTGGACCCTGAACCACTGCTAACGAAGACCGATAAAATAGAGAAACTCTCGGCTGGCCTTGTGTATTTGACCGAGAGAAAGGCTCCGTGGTCTGCATCTGATCCGTCTCCTCCCTCCGTCGCTGCGGGACCTGATGTTTCAGAGTGTCAACATCTTCCGAACTAAAGAATCACCACCAATGCTTCATGCTGACAAGGCATCGTCTGCACTGACCATTTTTGTGGCTTCTTTCAAACTCGCAAGGCTGTGCAGAGCTCTTTCACCTGCCTCCCATCCTCGGTGCTTCAACACCTCGAGGTCCGCACCGCTGCTTGTCAGAGCAATGTGTCACTTCGTACAGCGAATGGTGCATTGGGCTGCTGGCCACAGATATCGCGGAGCAATGTGGAGGGTTGGATTTCCAGGCAGTGTTGCCACGCAACAATGAGACGGTTGACAGGGGAGGCCGAGGCTGACTCGCAACTTCAGCCCATGCGGGACCGAAGCAGCGTAGCGAACGGGCGAAGTGCGAACTCAGACCTCGCGAGCCTCTCACTTACACAGGCATTCCCAACGCGGGTACTCTCTTTAGAAATTTCTGGACGACAAGGTTCATGAACTATGTGCCAGGCAAGGGATGTGCTCCAGCCTCACCGACTTAAGGGCGGCCAGCAGATTTCGCCCGTTAATCGCACACTCACCTTGCCTGGCACACAGTTCTTGACCACACAGCCAGGCAGCGTGCGTTCCCTCGTTGCGGATTAAGACCGTCCACAAGCTCCTGACCTGTGGGTGAGGACGGAGTCTCCGAATGCAGAATAAATTTCCAACACGCCTGGTGTACTCTGGGCACGTGATGGCCACCAGAGGACATTTGGGGAAAGAGCCCTGGACACCATCCCTAGCGGTTTGAAAGCGTATGCGCCGTACCTGAAGCACACCACCGTCACCCGCAAGACATCCACCCAGCCACACCCAAATTGGAGCCTTGTCACAGAGATTAGGGCCTTGGCCGAGCTTACTATCCATGTGTCGGTAGGTAGGAGATGGAACTAGTTTTCCCCCGGAACACAGATGGCAGACAACGCGCTTGAAAATTTTATAGATGACACGACCTGCGTGGCACAGGCGGCAGGGACAGGCTTTATACTGGGCAAAGAAATGCCAAGGGTGAGGATGGGTCTCTGGTGGTGCTGGCGTGGTACTCGGGCAATGGTGAGGCTGAAGGCGGAGGCTGCTTCCCCATGATCATAAATCTAGAGACATGGGCAGCTGAGAACGCTGTGGTCGGCGGAAACAGGAGTAGGCGGAGACAGAGGTGTGACGAGGTTGTGAAGAGCCCGGCGACGGTCTGGGCTTATTTGTTGCCAAGTGCGTTCCCATCCATTTCAACTCATGCATTTCGCGCATGCATGTGACTAGACAATGTTGTTGGTGGTTAACCACGTTAAGGTTCTTGCCTCTACTTATGTGCGTTTACAGGCAAAAGGCGCATATGACATCGCGGTGAATCAGAGGTGCTTGCTCAAAGGAAGGCCCAGGCTTGAAGGGTCCTGACAGCTTTTTGACGACGATAAGCTAGGAGCGGGGTTTTGCGCTGACCGTTGCTGGAGGACTCACCATATCAGCGGACCACTTCTGCGAACCGCCCGCTTTCCCCGTTTTGTTGGGCGGGACGCCCGGTATAGACACTACCCATCGTCTTCCTCCTCGTCCACTGATGAAAGCTCAACGCAGAGCAAATTCTGCGAAAAAGACCAGGAGGATCCGCAATTCATCAACATCATCATCATAACACAGGTCGACTTTGGTCTCGTCCCTGTACTTTCTGCATCCAGAAGCCCTCGGGCCTACAAGCAAGTGCACTGCAGAGGCGTTCCGACCGATTAAACGGGGGCCGGACTTTTGCCGATTGACAGCTTCCTTCACCTTCTCTGATGGCAATTCAGTAACTGGGCGTCAGAGCAGAACTAAATCTTCCTGCTTGATCTTTTAAACATGCCTTCTGACCCCGAACCGCATTTTGTCATCAAAGAGGTACTCAATCAGATCGGGATTATATCCACAGTGGTGGGTACACGAGTTACATTTGGCTGCTATCAAGTCTCTGGACGATGCTGATGATGCTATGACGACATTTTGTGCCGTGACTCGGGAGGACGATAGGTAAAACGCTAGATGCAAGGTTGCATTAACCACTGAAGGACAGAATTAGGCGACGAAGTTCGTTACTAGATTCCACGAGTTCCCTGACGCCAGCGATGACAGGGAGGCCGATGGTCCTGCACTGATGAACTATCCGCTGGCATCGTGTTGTCGCCAGCACTGTGAAGAGAGCAAATCTTCTCTCGTAAAACAAAAAAAAAAAAAAAAAAAAAAAAAGAAAAAAAAAAAAAAAAAACAAACAAAAAAAAAAAAAAAACCCGCTCCTACCTCTCCATGTGCTAACCCCCCTCTTTGCTCGCGTTCTACCACCTGCATTTCGCTCCCAAGTTCAGTAACATTATAAAAATTTTGAGAAGGTATGGAATAGTTTTGGAAAGTCTCCTTATTAAAAGACAAGCGTCACAGCCTATTCTTCAAATCCCTCCTAATCAAAATAAAATTGCTGGATTCAATTTAAAACGCACGGAGTCAATCAACGATAATCTCTGCGACTGGCAAAAGTCAAAAAACACCGTATCTGTTATTTTTCGTATAAATACAAGTAATTTTTTGCACCTTTCAATCACCTGTGGTGACTATTAGAATTGCCTGTTTTAAGGTTTACGTAGGATTCTGCTGGGGCGTCAGAATGAACAAAGCTGGTGCGTCATGACTTTACAGCGGTAATGCTGCTATTAAAATTCTCTAGCTAACTACATAAAAATCTTCAAAACTCTAATCATTAAGTTAATTGGAAGGAATCACAGCTAATAGTAAGAGTTTTCGTCTGTGCAGAAATAACATAAATTCGCGCTGTAGCTGTTTGGCCACAGCAAGCGCATGCCGTCCTATTCCTATAAGAACCTGAGAGACACTAAGGCTGAACAGGAAACTGCTGTTTTTCTATGTAAAAACGAAGGTACATGTGATTTTTCCAGCCAATCGCAACCATACACATCCCAGTGCATGACGTTTGCACACACATGTCACCCCTCTCTAATTCTGTAATCTGATTTGCTGGCCCGCCAAAAATTAAATGAAGGCGCCGAAAATTCCGATCTTAATAGATGATCTCAGATTTTAAACCCTTTAAATTTATCGCATGATCTGAAAATTTTCGATCACCAAAAAAAATTCCCGATTTAACTTTGTCGATAAAATAGCTCAAATAGAAGATGAAAATCGGGCCTAAAGCAGTGCTTGCTGCTAAGAGAAAGACTGAGTAATATTATTCATTTTTGGGGTTTCAAATTTACCAGGCTGTGTACCACGTGCAAGGTGTAGGCCCCAAGTGAAAAAAGCCAAAATTGGACTTTAGATTTGTACCCTGGGACTCCAAGCTTAAAGGGTTGTCTCATACAAGGTTTGTTTTTTATATTAAATATTTCAAAAAAAATCATTTTGCAATGTATGTCCACTAAAAGCCCCCTACCTATTCTGAGTATCCCCTCTGGTATGGGTTGCATCAGCTCCTCAGTCCTTAGCCACAGACCTTTTTTGATCTCATGTAGGCTCCCAGGCTGGTTGCATAGTACAGACCGGGCTTCACCCCAGCTAGTGGAAACCCAGTAAACACCCCTGAATTCAGAGTGAAACCCAAAAAAAAGGGACAAATCAATTTATGGAAAACCCCCTTTAATTTTCCTCATTGGGTAAGCAACAGACTGTGAATGTTGTATTATTGCTGCACCATCTCCAATCAGGTGGAGACTTCTCGTAATACACATCATCCAAGGGGCCGCTCCCTTTTAAAACTTATGGGTTTAACAGTTTTACTACCCCTGGGTTGTAACTGGGCCCGCTTAATAAATAAAATCTTATATACACCGACACAATCCGAAGACCTTACAATTGACAAGACTTTACAGACAAAAAACATTAAATAATAAAATGTTACTAACAGATCAAACACGAGGTATGAGGACCCTACTCGCAAGGGCTTACAATCTATAAGGGTGTATGGGTCCAGCCATGTTTTATAAATATTAGTTTTTTTTTTTTACATAAGTGGATGAACATCAACCCCAATGTACACCTTAAAACAAATGCCTGTGAGTCCCAAAAAAGGGAAATTTGTCGCAGTGTGTGACAGAAAGTGGGGGGTTGCATTGGGATCTGGTAGGGTCCCAAAAAAAATTCGTTAAAATATGACAGTTTTAATGTCCCTGATTCCGGGCTAACATTTCCGAAAATTTCAGCACGGCAAAATCTTGGAGCAGGGGGGAGGTTAAAAAGATTGAGGCCTGTAATCAAGATCACAGCGGCACAGGGACCGGGTAGGGTGGAACAGAAGGGGGGGAGGAATGTAAGGGGTGCACGCGTGGGGCGGGTGGTGGTAACGAAGGGGGAGGAGTGTAGGGGAGTCAGCCTGGGAGAACTAGGTTGGGGGTAGATAGAGATAAGGGAGGAATTAGGGGGGTGCAGTGCATGGAGACCCGTAGGTGAAAATTTTAAATACTTTTTTTTATTTGTTACTGAACGGGCAACCAATGACACAGGGTAAGGATCAGAAGCGGCGGAAAAAAAAGAGAGCCTGGCTCTGCATTTTACAGTTTGGAGAGGGGATTTTAAGAGAGGAGACGCTCACTTTTACTCCCAAGAACCTTCTTTTATCTTGCAGCAATGATGCAGGATCAATAAAGCAATTTGTGGCACCCACTGGACTCTGTGAGCTTTTAATGAGATGGGGGGGAAAATTTTCAATTTTATTTTGGTGGTTCCCCATGGTTTTAAACCTAAAAGCACTTCCAAATTTGTTCACATGGATTACAACCATGCATAGGGATTGCATACCACCCCTTACACTGGTTTTGAATAACCCTTCTTTTTGTCTTGAGCCAGTGATTGAGCTGATTATAGACCCAAAAAGGTGTCATACCAAGCGTTTTCAAGAAACAGGTTGATTATCTCGTTTTAATTTTGCAAAATTCTGACCACTTTTTAAAGGCCCGGGCTGAAACAGCTTTTAAATGGAGAAATACAGGGTTTGCAGTGCGAAAATTTTTCAAATCTTTATTATTTTTAAAGATAGTTCAAAGTGATTAGGTTTACCAAAATCCATGTAAAATTACAAAAAAATTCTAATCCCCCCACCTATTGCACCCTATGGCAAATTGAAGTTTTTTGCGCTCTCTAGTTGTACGCTACATAATGAAGAAAAGCCATAAAAATAGGAAAACCCAAAATTAAACTCTTCTAAAGACATTTAGTTTTCCCCTTTTTAAAATTTGTTTCCATAAAATAGAGCTTGCCACTTCCCCCGGGGTCCCGCCTTGTAGCCACACAGGCTGTAGATCAGTAATAAAAGTCTCAGTTGTTATTAAATCATTCTCGAAATGAGTTCATCACAACAGAAGACAATGACTCACGTGGTCTCCACAGAGGGTTCATGCAGCAACTTCCTAAGAAGTGAGACGCAACGTTTTATTTGCTTTATTGATGTGATATCAGACAAAAGCACAACCGGGCCAAAAAAAACAGAAAAAGGGGAATGTATAACCTCAGGTCATGATCCATTTCTTCATATAATTTAGCTTTATTTATTTGTAGAATGACGGTTTACCCATTGGCTTTGACACTGCTGTTTACTCAAGAAGGTAGTGCGGTTTAGCAAACCTATTTTCACATCCCCTAATAGGGAATTCTGAGTTGTTACAGGGATTCCTTCAGGGAAGGAATTCACATTTCTCCCTACTTGGTTGATACATATGAACGTTGAGATTTTCAAGTTTGTGTTCCCCACAGCCTGCGAATATAAACTGGTTTGTCTTGTTATAAATATAGAATAAATTTCAATGAATAAAAATTTTATTTAATACATTATACTTTTCCTTTCCCCACGACCATCATTACAGTGGAAGGGGAGAATGCTCTGAGAGAGGGGAGATATGGACAGTATGGTACATGCAGGGGGGTCTCTTCCATTGGGGAGGGAGGCCTTGCCCGGGACCCCACGATCAGGGGCCCCCCGGGCGCCGCCACCCGCCCTGGAGCGACAGCCAGGCTCTGCCCGGGGGCAGCCGGGATTCGGGCCGCAGCGCCGGCTCGGAGCGTCGCCAGGGGAGGCTGGGGTTTCCCCCTGGCGGGCGGCCCCGAATACCGGCGCCGGTCTGTGGCCCCCTCATCACACGGCTGCACGGCCGGGTCACCGACCCAGCCATGCAGCCATCACGGCCACCTGCACCGCGCGGTGCAAGCAGCGGCCAAGGCTGAACAACCGGGATCTTCTGATCCCATCTGTTCAGCTCCCAGGAGGCCGCGTGGGCAGGCGCGCGATGTGATGACGTCATTGCGCGCCTGCTCCGCGGCCCGCGCTCTGCTGTGAGCGGCCACCGGCTCCGGACGAGGAGAAGAGGAAGGAAATCAGGTGAGTAACATTTTTTTTTTTTTTAAACTACTGGCCCTGCCTACCAATATACTGCCCTACCTGGCTATATACTGCCCTGCCTACCACCTATATACTGCCCTGCCTGGCAATATACTGCCCTGCCTACCACCTATATACTGCCCAGCCTGCCACCCATATACTGCCCAGCCTGCCACCTATATACTGCCCAGCCTGCCTAGCTATATATTGCCCTGCCTGCCACCTATATACTGCCCAGCCTGCCACCTATATACTGCCCAGCCTGCCACCTATATACTGCCCTGGTTGCTAACTATATACAGCCCTGCCAGCTACCTATTTACTGCCCTAGCTGCACCTATATACTGCCCTGCATACCACCTATATACCTGCCCTTGGCTGCTTACCTATATACTGCTCTGCTGGCTACTATACTGCCTGCTACCAATATACTTGCACTGCCTGGCTATATACTGCCCTGCCTACCATAATACTGCAAGCCTGGCTATATACTGCCGCCTACAATAATACTGGCCTGCCTTGCCCTAATTACTGGCCCTTGCCTGGCTATATTCTGGCCCTGCTGCTATATTACTGGCCCTGCTGCCCTAAATTACTGGCCCTATCTATATGGGACTATTACAGGGGGGCCTACTAAAACTACAGGGGGGCTAGGAAAAACTACGTTAAAGGGGCCAGCCCTAATCTTCTACAGTGGCTTGTAAACCTCTACTACTAATGGTGGGGCAGCAGTTATCCTACTTACTAGATGTGGTGAACTGGGTGCAATTACTGAGGTAAGAATCGGTAGCAATTGCTGATAATGAGGATTCTAAGATGTTTGCGTACTTTGCAGGGACGAGTGCGGACGGGAGAAGTGGTTTATGGCGGAAAGGAAATAGGGAAAAAAGAACGATTCATGAGAGTCGGAGATGATCAGATAGAAGTCTTGGTGAGTCCTGGTGTCAGGGGTTATTTTGGCTTCTATATTCGAATTAGTGCTGTGGTCTCTGTCATGTAATGGTGACCGGAGCTGGAAATGTTTATATTTGAGTAGTGGTTTTTTTTGGGGGGACGTGGGTGGGAGGGGAGGGGGGGCCTCAGTACACCTCTCTGCCCAGGGGCCCATAGTGCTGTTAAGACAGCCCTGGGCACATGGCACAGGTCCGTTGGGTCCAACCTATAAGGCCATGTTCACACGGCTTAAAATTGGATATATTTCAGTCCGTAATTACGCGCCGGAGTGCGCAAATTCGGATCTGGGAATATCGTTCCCGTTCATTACGGCAATCCACAGTTCTACATAGTAGAAAACTATGGATTACGTCTCCTCTCCCTCTCGGTGAAAACGCGCGGGGGGGAGGGAGAAGTGCCCACCCATGCTCCGCCCCCGGCCACACGGCGTAATTGCGGGGCTTAATTACGCCCTGCAAATACACCGTGTGAACCTAGCCTAACCCTACAGTGTTGATCCAGAGGAAGGCAAAAACCCCTATGCTGTTGGTTTTTCACATGAACATGTTGCAAGATATATAGACGAATACAGCACTGATCAGGAACAATAACACCATGAAATGCACCCTTCAAAAACAATACCGCCACACGCTGTGCCACTGAATACAGTTATGACACACACTGTGCCCTATAAATAGATGCCATTCAGTGACCCAAGAAAACATTTATCCCACACACTCTGGCCTCTGTAAGTCTTATCTCACTATGCTTCCAGACAAAAGTGGCCACACAATGTGCCCCCAGGCAAAAGTGCACAAATACTGAGCCCCCAAACAGGCGTTCCCACAGACTGTGCCCCCAGACAAAAGTGCGCACACACTGTGCCCCCAGACAAAAGTGCCCAAATACTGAGCCCACAGATAATAGTTCCCACAGACTGTGCCACAGCCAAAATTGCCCATACACAGAGCCCCCAAACAGGAGTTCCCGAAACTGTGCCCCCAGACAAAAGTGCCCATACACTGGGCCCCCAAACAGGAGCTCCCATAGACTGTGCCCCCAGACAAAAGTGCCAATACACTGAGCCCCAAGAGAGGAGTTCCCACAGACTATGCCTCAGATAAAAGTGCCCATACACTGAGCCCCAAAACAGGAGTTCCCTAAACTGTGCCCCCCAGACAAAAGTGCCCACACACGGAGCCCCAAGAGAGTAGTTCCCACAGACTGTGCCCACAGACAAAAGTGCCCATACACTGAGCCCCAAAAGGAGTTCCCTCGCTGTGCCACAGGACATAAGTGGCCCATACATGAGCCCAGGAAACCGTGCCCTTGCCAACACATTACTGCTCTATAAGAGTACTTTCCTCCCACATAAGAACTGCCAATTCCAATGTTAAATTACCCAGGACTTTTTTGATGCATTGTCTAGCTGCTTTATGACTAGCACAGGAGACCAGGCTCCAGAGTTTAGAATACTGTGAGATGTCATCATCAATTGATATAAGTAGGTGGGGTGACACACAGTACTTAGAGAACCAGATAGGGCCACTGCTTCTCCTTAGTTTAGCAAACTGACTGTGATTTCAACAACTGGTTTCGCTCAGTTGTAGAGAACAGCTTAGACTATAGTGTTGCTTGAAGCAATCTCAGTTTAGTTTGACACTGGCTTGACCGAACTTCTGAAAAAATTTGGGTTTGAGACAATCCGAAGCTAAATATTTTACTTTGACCCTAACTGTGACCATAACTTAAACAAAGTTTAGTGTTAGGTTTTTTTTTTTACTGATTTGTAAGTTTCAACTTATCATCCTAGGGGGCTTCTCATCTGGTGGCTCTCTTGGTGCTATGTCATTTCTTGAGCGAAAGTGACATTGCTCCCAGAGTGTCATTGGATCAGAAGAGCCACGCAATGGAAAGTTTACCTTTAGAAAACTGTGAAAAAAAATCCTAATCCCAACTTTAGGGTAGGGTTATGGCTTTCGATGAATTTTTGCCAATTCATGCAAACAATGATTCAGGATCACTCTCATCAAATCGTTCAGATTTGGGTCCTATTTGACTTTGACCCAAACCTGAAGAGCCACATTAGCATTGTATTTGTGTTATATGTTGTACTTATATGTATGTGGGAGTCACATGGCCTTCCTCACAAGAACAAAATGGGGACTTGGCTTCCCTTTCTTGGTTACAAAGCTACACTTACTGCTCTATGGCTGAAAGATATACTGAGTCCCATCAGCAGGCATCTCTGGCCCAAATGCTGCATGGGAAAGATAGGCAGGTTGCCGGATATTAATGAGCAACTGCTCTAGGTACTAATTCACACCGCATGCAGAAAAGCACTGTATAACACATGGGAGTATGCCATAGATAAGGCGTTGCAAAGGTAACAGCCCATTCAAAGGAGCGCTGAAACTCCGTATTTTTGTTTTATCTTCTATTTTTTACCGTGAGGCATCGTGCACAGTGCACATGGATACCTGGCTGCTGAGGACGAGGAGGTTATTAAGGAGATATAATACGTGTTTGAGGAGTTGTGCCTCATTTATCTGCCTACAACATCAGTGGTGAGCAAAACCATTTGCATACTAATTACACGACAGTGTGTAATTACTTCACTATTGTGCGCCTTTCTCCTCTTTTTATTCCCTATAATCTATATATTATCGCACGGGGTGTTATAAATGGTATCCATGGTAGTCGGGGTGGAGTAGAGGCTGGAGTTGTGGAAAATGGATATCTTAAAAACAAGACAATTCTAAGGGGGAGTCTCCTGAACCCAAATTCCTTTGGGTGAAGGAGGAGCTTTACCAAACTAGACACCCTTTAAAGGGGATAATAATATCTTCAGTAAGAAGGATAAAAGAACAAAGACTGGTTTTTTTTTAATAACTTGGAAAAAAAATTGTTTCCCCGGAAAAACCAAACACAATCTCGATGTAACCTTTTTTCCCACTGTTTACATCAAATTATCCCCTAATTCCCAAGGGTCTTGAATTTTTTACTTTTTCCTACTTTTTATTAGAGGACCCTTTGGGTTTGTACATGAATGGCACCATTCTGAACAAAAAGTTCTTTAAAAATTAATGCCCAAATACCCAATTAGGAAATGCATGGCGTTGGTTGATCAGACATTAGTGGAAGAATTAATAATATTGTTGATAAACTACAAAAAAAAATGATTCACATCCAGGGTTTTGACCCAAAAATTTTTTCATAGATAAGGGGGAAGCTTAACAAACCATGAAAACACATATTTTTTTTTAAAGTAAAACAAAAAAAAGCTTAGGGAAAGGGGTAAAGATAGAACAAAATTTAAACATTGCTAAACCCCCTGAAACATTCAAAAACGGGTTCCCCCCAAAAAAAACCAGCAACGGTATCTTAAAAGTGAAAATAATTTACCAGTTTGGGGGTTCTTTTAAAACAAAACTAAAAAGAAGTTCCACGGTAATACTAGGGAACCAAAAGGGGAGTGAAACGAAATTCTTCCCCCTTTTAAGGGGCCGGTTCCCTTCCTTTCCCAAATTTTAGACCCAAAAATTTCCATGCAAAATAAAAATAAAATGGATTAAAAAAAATATCCAACAAAAAAACAAAAATTAAAAAAAAAAAAGGGTAAAAAAGGCCAAATATCCCATAGAGCCCCCACAACACAGGAACCACAAAAGTTACCAACCGTGAACAGACAGTGCCCACAGTACAAATTTCATCTTGGGAAAAATAAAATCCCCTTCCTTTTGGGGGGGCCCGTCCCCAAAAAAAGTTTTAAAACATAACTGATAAATTTTTTTCCAAAAGCATCCAAAAATCAAGACAAAGAAATTTTAAAAATAAGATCCCCCCAAAACAAAATTGATAGGGGTACTTCCCCAGGCCCCAACTAATGGATGTTTAAATTTACAACAGAAAAAGAAAAACTTATCTTCCCCCATAAAAATCCCCCTTTTATTGGGGCCTTTTAATCCCATGTCCTTTGACAACTTTTGTCAACTTTGAGAAAAATTTCACAAAGGTTTTATCTCTCGGGGTTCCAAAACAGCCAAAAAACTCTATATCAGCAATTCGGGGGACCCCCCTGGAGGGCCTTTAAAATTCTCCCCCTTTTTCTATCAGTTTTTGGGGGGAAAACCCCCAACTAAAATAAAGAACTTCCCCACACCCTGTTTTTTTTTAAGTAATTTGGAAAACAAATTTAAAAAAAAAACATAAAAAAATTTAAAAAACCCAAAAAGTTTTTTGTCCTAAATTCATCAAAAATTCCAAAAACCCCTTCCCAAAATCACAAATACCAAACACATGATAACGTCTATTGGTTTTTTGTTTTGGGCGGGCCAATCTAATTTGATCAATTTTGCACCCCTCTTTTTTAGACGGGGGGATTCCCCAGAAAAACAACAAAAAATCTTTTCCCCCCCCAAAAAAAAAAGCATTCGGGTAAAAAGAAAAGGTTCCATAGAAGGGGGAGCCGGGGGGGAACCCTTTAAGGGAAAAAAAAAGATTGGGTTACGACACAAAAAATTAAAAAAACAGCCTGGTAAAGTAAAAACTAGGGGAAAAAATGGTATATTTTAAATTTTTCCCTTGTTTATATCCTCACACACGGAAAAGGGATTACTTAATAAGGGGGGTTGGGACTTTTTTTCCCAAATAATAACAAAACTAGAAACCCAAAATTTTTCCCCCTTTTTTTTTGAAATTCACAAATAATACGGAAAATTTAAATTTGGAAAAGTCACCCTTTAAACACTAACCCTGCGACAAACCAGGGGGCAAAATCTAAAATTTAACTGCCCTAAAAAAAATTTTTAAATTGAAGCCCAAATCCAATTTTTACCGGGAAAACCCTTCTCAGGGGCACTATTTGAAAACTTTCCAGGGAAATTTGGGAAATTTTCTGACTTACAAAAAAAATTTGGGAACCCGGGTATTACCAGATCCAATCTAACAAAAGAACAATTTTAAAGGCCCTTAAAGGGGGGGCCCCCAATCCAAAAAGGGGTATTATCATTCGTTCCCCGGCCGACAAAGGGGGGGGGAAATGGTTCCCTTTTCAATTATGAAAACTATCATAAGGGAAACCAAATTTAAAATTTTTCAAATGAAACCTATTACAGTTTGTGCTCCCCCTGAACCCTTTTTCTGACATACAAAAGGAATTTTAATGTTCTTTTTTAGAGGCCCTAAAGGGTGGTATAATAACAACAAGTTTTAAACAATTTTTTTTTAAACAAAGAGCCGAGTAAACCATTTTTTCTAATTTTTCTGCCTAAAATTTTCACAAATGTCCCTTTTTTTCCCCCCAGGGAGGCCCCTAATATCGGGGAACAATTCCGCCCCAAGAAAATTATTCCTTTATTTTCTTTCGATTTACATTTTTCAAAAAAAATTAAAAAGGGGCTTTTATATCACCTCAGGGACTTTTGGGCCCCCTTTTATTAAAAACCTATCTGATCTAGAAATTAAAAAAAACCTTTAGTTTTTTAAATCTTTATGTTTCGTCGCTATATTCTAAAATAAAAACACATTTAGGGAAAAATTTTGTTTTAAAAATTTTTGAAAGGGGATGAAACCTTAAATGAATTTCCTTTAGAGTTAAATTTTTATTGAAGGGTCCCGAATAAGTCTTGGAAAAAAAATTAAATTTTTAAATACAATGGGGTCCAAAAATTGGGGAGTTAAGGGATACGGCCCAAAGGGGGGCGAAAATTGCGCCCCCCGATGCTAACCTATTCATGGGGTTTTTTTTGAGAAAAGGAATAAATTTTTACAAATCCAAAGACAAAAAACACGTTTCTGTCTATAAAAATTCAAAAAAGGGAACTTTTTAAATTTTCCCCGGAAGGCCCCCAAAGAACTAATACCCCCAATTTATTTCACATTTAAAAAATAATGAATTTTGGGATTTTTTGGGCACATCCCCCCAAAAAAACCCCTTGGGGATTGGGAAATTTCCCTTTATTTTGGGAAAAACCCCAGGCGGGGGGGCCCATTTTTTAAAAACCCAAAATTTAAATTTAAAATGGTAGAACCAACCAAATTTTTATTGAGTTCTCTAGTGCGCACTATAAACCCGGCTAAACCAAAAATTCCTTATGGCCAATTTAAAAAAGGGGTTAAAAAGAAATTGCACAGAGGGGTTTATATGTTTTGTAGAAAAAGGCTAAAATATTGGGGAAAAAAGGTTTTTTTAGTAAAAAATTTTTTCCCAAAAGGGTAATTTAAATTTTATGCCTATGGAAAAAAAATGGATCATTAACACAGAAAAAAATTTTTGACCAAAAACCCCACACACCTTTACAGAAAGCTCAGCTCAAAAACAATTGTTTCTTTTTAAATTTAAACCAATATAAAACTTCCTATAAAAAAATTTAAGGGGGTTCTTATAAACAATTGGATTTATTCAACAAGACCCCAAACTTGAATAGATTCAATTTTCCCGAAAAAAAACCCCCCTATTTATACAAAAGGGCCCCAAATTTTAAAGGGCTCCTGGCGCCCCACAAAGGGAAAAAGGAAAAAAAAAAGTATCAAATACAGGTGAAATCACCATAGATTTTTGGGAGTGTCCCCCTGCAAAGGGGGTTTCCCGGTTTCTTTGTTTTTCCGGGAGTATCACTTAACCTCCAAATAAAATTGGGAAACTGCCCTAACAAAAAGAAATTTTTAGATCAAACAAGCCCCTTTTCCGCAAGCAAATTTAAAGTTTTATATGTGATTCAGTGCACATGTGGGTTCCCCGTATGTAGGGCGTACTTTTAAAGTCCGTTGAAGTTACGTCTAAAAGACCTTTTGTTTTCAGTAAAAAAAAAAAAGGGGGTACAAAACAGAAGTGAGCGAATCAAACCCTTTAAAAAGGTACATTTCCCCCGAACTTTTGGGGAATTTTTAAAAAAATTTCCCCCATTGACAGATAATTTAGAAAAACAAAACCTAATAAATTTCCAACAACTTTTAGAAAAGGAACTATTTTGGATGTACACAAATTTAAAAAAACCCTTCAACCGCAAAAGGGATTTAAAAAAGAAATTAGTAAAAAAATTAGTTCTAATTTGCCTATTTAAAAAAATTTTTTTCCCCAAAGTGAACCCTGTCCCAAACATAAATTTTTTATTATCAATAATAAAGGAAATTCCCCTTGGGAAAAGATATAAATTTGGGAAAAGCATTGAAATTTAAAATTACCTTATAATTTTAAAACCACTAAAAATGGTTAAAAATCATATTCCTTTCCCAAAAAATAGGACTTTTCCCTCCAAATAATTGATGAAAATAACCGATGCAATATTATTCCTTCATTAGCTATATCACATGAGGAAATATACTTTTTGGTTTTTCAGTTTTGATGTATAATTATATATATAAAAAATATAATATTTATAATATATGTAATTTTATATAAATGTATAAAGTTAGTGTTTTTTATTTTATATTATGTTGTACTTTTTTACGATAAAATGCCCCAACCGAAACCCAAAAAAATTGACCCCCATTAAATAATAAAATTTTTTTTAAAGGATATAAAACAGGGGGTGGGTTTTCCCAAATTCACACTTGTGGGAATTATTTTTTAACTTTAATTTTAGATGTTTATAAGTTTGTTTTAAATTTATATTAAAATTTTTATTTTGTGTAAAAAGAATTAAATTTTTGATCATTAAAATCGACCATCCTTGTTTTTTTTTTAAAATAAATTTTTAACAAATAAATTCCTTTAAAATTTTCCCTTTAAAAATAAAAAAGTTTTAAAAACCCCGATAATTTTTAATAACACTCAAAACCTTATAAACTATACTGTTGGTCATTGGGCATACAACTGTAATCTAGAAATTTGGGTGTCTATAAAGTTCTTTTCCGACACCGGGAACATTTTGGAAAAAAAAAGATTAAATAAAATAATTGGGGTAAAAATTGAAAATACCCAATTTAAAAACATTTGGTCCAAAAAAAAATCAGGCCCCGGAATTTTACCTGGGCCCCGAAAAATTTAAAAAAAACACCAAAATCCTTTTTCAGGGTTAAATATCAGGCAAACCCCCCCCAAATTTGCAGATCAGGGGTCTATCTGAAAAAACCAAAAAGCAACAGGTCCTAATGAAAAGGCTCCTGGGGCACTGTGAGGTTTTTCATAAAAGTTTTGGGGGAAATTGGGAAAAACAAAAAAGAAAAACAGTTGTAATTCCAGGTTAAAAAAATTAACTGGGGGGAGTTTCCAAAACCCAAACCATCTTAGTAAAATTTAACAATTTTGAGAGTGAAAAAACAAAAAGGGGGCATACTTGAGCACTTGTGAAAAGTGAAACCCAAAAAGTCCCAGCATTAGTGCGGACTCCTTGTTAACACGGAGGTTAAATTAAGGGATGTTTGGGGTTTTCAGGACATAACCCCAAAATTTCTTTTAATTGGTTTGGTAATTAGAAAATGTTTTTATATGCAAATTGGAAACTGTCCCGACCCCCGGGTTTTTAAAAAAGGAAAGTTCATCCCTTGAAAATTTGGGTGGACAATACACAAATTTTTTATGCAGAAAAGAAAATGGGTTTTTAAAAAACCCCCAGAAAGGTGACCTCGGGGTGTTAAAATTTTTTTGATGAAGCCTGGGTTTGCCAGGGGGAAAAAGCGTCCAAAGTCCTCTTTAAAATTGTTTTTTAAAGTGAGTAATCTTTTCTTTTTTAAAAAAAAAACACCCCGGGGAAAGGGGGTTAGTTTCTTTTTTAAAATAAATCTCCTCAAAGGAGCCGGCTGAAACTCCGTTTTTTTGGGTTTTTTTTCTAATTTTTAAATTAACCCTTAAACATTAAAGCTGGCCAAAAACGGGGGACACATTTCCCCGGGTGCCTAAACCCAGGGGGTTTTTTAAGGAATATCATACGTGGTTTTTAGGGGTTGTGCCTCAATTTATCTGCCCCAACTTCCAGAAAGGGGAGCACAACCCCAATTTGGGATACAAAAAACCCCCGACAGTGGTACATACTTCACTATTGTCGCTTTTTTTCCTTTTTCTTTTCCCCATATCTATTATTATTCCCCCGGGTGGGTTTTAACTTGGGATCCCCTTTGGGGGGTCGAGGGGGGGCCGAGTGTGGGGAAATTTTGGGCTATTTAAAAACAAACCCTTCTAAGGGGGGATCCCCCTGAGACAACTTCTGGGGTAAGGAGGAAGGGTTTACAACTGAGACACTTTAAAGGGGAAAAAAGTAAAATCTTTTTTTAAAAAAAAAAATTTTTTTGGAAAAAAAAAAAAAAAAAACAAAAAAATTTTTTGGTTTTTTTTTTTTTTTTTTTTTTTGAAAAAAAAAATACTTGTTGGGAAAAAGGAAATCGGGTGCACGGAAATCCAGCACAACTCGATGAAAATTTCTATTCCCGTTTACAAACAAAATTTTCTCTAATTCCCAAGGGCTTGAATTGGACTTTTTCCCTTTAAAATTTGAGGGCTTTGGACTTTGTACAATTAAAAGGCGATCCATTCTTTAACAAAAGTTCTTTTCAAAAATGCAACTACAAAAATAAAACGCATGGCGTTGGGTTGAAACAACATTTGTTGGGGATTAAAAAAATAATTTTTGAAAAAAACTACAAAAATAAATTCACAAACCAGATTTTGACAAAAAAACATGAGGGAACGGGGGGAAAACTATCAAAAAAAAAACACGATATTTTTACCAAAAAAAAAAAAAGCTTAAAAAGGGATAAAAAGAAAAGAAAAAAAAAATCCGGGGGCTAAAAAATCCATAGAAACAAACTATAAAGGGATTTTCCCCACCAGCAACGGTATCTATAGGTAAAAAGGGATAATTCCCAGTTTTTGTGGTTTCTAGAAAAAAAACTAACAAGAAGTACCACGGTAATACTAGGAACCAGAGGTGGAGTGATCGAAATTCTTTTCCCCTTTTTAGGGGGGGCCCGGGCCTTCTCCAATTTCTAGACACCCAAAACCTATGCAAA